>PVJS01005853.1:0-62353 GCA_004027185.1 Glis glis
AGGGCCGGGGGTATAGCGCGGAGGTAGAATGCCCCTGGGTTCAATCCCCGGTACCGCAAAAAAAAAACAAAAAACAAAAAACAAAAAACAACAAAAAAAAAAAACATTTCAACTGCCGAGTAATGCTGTGCAGGGCTTTACCGCAGATGGGGAAACTGAGGAAACAGCTTGCAGTCACACAGAAGGGATGGCGCATAGACAATCCCATCAGAGTAGCAGAAGACCTGTCCTTCCTCACCCTGCCACTGGCTGTGTCTGGTCATACCAGCAGACGCCCCTTCCTCAGGGCAGTCAGCCCTGCACAGGAAGGTTGGACAGGGGAACCCAGGGAGGTGTCACCATCTCAGGCACAAGCCCTCCCTTCTCACCTCCCCTTGTCTTCTAACACGGCTCATTTGTGTTTGTCCGCGGTTGTCTTGGAGCCGGGACAGAAGGTCCATTGGGCCCGAAGAACACGAGAGCCCTTCCCAGATGTGCCCCCTGGGGACCCACCTGCCCTGGAACCACACGTGTCGTATCACGCTGCCCTGGGTTCCGAGGTCCTCATGAGGTGGTGGGCTGCTGGGCAGGGTACTGGAGGCCCTGTGAAGTGGCCCACTGCACCCTCACAGCCTATCCTGCCAGCGAGCCTCCAGATGCCCCCATGGGACTGAGGCAGCTTGCTGCCATGGTGTCCCCATTCAACCCGAAGTCTGTGAAACCTGTGAAACCCTCCCACCACCCCACTGCAGTCAGAGGGAATGCAGCACCGCTCTGGCCCGAGTACCCGCCCACCAGCCTCAGAGCTCGCCACCTGCCCGACCTGACCCCAGTGTCCAGCCCTCTTCCCCCGGCTCCATCTGTCCTCAACTCAAAGGCTTTCTTTCATTTATTTATCTTTCTTTCTTTCTTTCTTTCTTTCTTTCTT
This sequence comes from Glis glis, assembly GCA_004027185.1. Classification (NCBI taxonomy): domain Eukaryota; kingdom Metazoa; phylum Chordata; class Mammalia; order Rodentia; family Gliridae; genus Glis; species Glis glis. Next base: position 908 of record PVJS01005853.1, read on the forward strand.
TCTTTTCTTTTTTTTTTTTTTTTGCAGTACTGGGGATTGAACCCAGGGGCATTCTACCTCTGAGCTACACCCCCAGCCCTATTTTTTATTCTTTATTTTTTGAAACAGGGTGTCACTAAGTTGCGGAGGGTCTCACTAAGTAGCTGAGGCTGGCCATGAACCTGCGATCCTCCTGTCTCAGCCTCCCAAGTACTGGGATTACAAGCTTGTGCCATCACGCCTGGCTTTTGAAGTCTTTCTTTCTGTTCCTCCAGCCTCACTCACCCCTCTGCAGGGAATGCTCCTCCCAGCTCTGCAGGGTGGCTCTTTCTCAGGTGTCAGGGCCTGGATCCACCCTGGCTCCAGAGCCCACTGCAGGAGTGGCCCTCCCATGACCCTCTATCAAGGGGCCTGGGAATCCCCTCCCTCCTCAACATGGATAGGATCACCCCAGGATGACACCTGGCACTCCATCAGAGCCTAAGGTCCTTAAAGAGAGGGGTCCTGGCTACCAGGCACTCCATAGCTGGAGCCTGGAACGGCGCCTGGCACGCAGCAAGCTCCCACTAAATATTTGATGCATGACCAAAGAAGAGGACAGAACAAGCTGGCCAGGCATGACCTGACTTGGAGGCTGTTGGACCAAGACACACAGTGCTTCCCACCTTTGGTGGAAGTGTCGCCATCACTGCGGACAGCAGGGAGCTGATGGGAGACCAGGCACCCAGGACACCCAGAGAAACATTTCCCCCCACCAAAGGCCCATTCTGCTCCCTTTTAAACAAAAAGAATCCTCGCAGACCCCCACACGAAGACTTAAGTTCCTTTTATTGTAATGTCACTCCGACATGTGCAAAACATAAAACTAGGTATATAAACTTGTGCCTGTAGCTCATAGACAAGCCTGAAGCTAAAACAAGTTTACTGCCAAGGAAACTACAAACCTCGAAGGGTAAAGATGATTCAGAAAGAGCTGCCCTAAGCACACCTGTAATCCCAGTACTTGGGAGACTGAGAAAGGAGGATCACAGGTTCGAGGATAGTCTCAGCAACATAGTGAGACTCTCCATGATCTACCGAGACATTTCCAAGCAAAAAAATAAAAACAAAAATAAAAAGGGCTGGGGGTGTAGCTTGGAGGTAGAAACACACACACACACACACACACACACACACACACACGAAAAGAAATAAAAGAAAAGAAAGAGCTGCTTTGCTCAGGACAGTTGCCACCGCCCGCCCAGGGTTATCTAAGTGTAAACCACAACAACATTCAGTTAAAACCTCAGTTCCTTGGTGGCCATATTTCCAGTGCCCAAAAGTCACTTCTGCCAGGTGTTAACCCTGACACAGAACATCCCCATAGAAAGTTTTACAGGGCAGTGCTGTGGGGTAATGTTTTGTTAAGATGAACTGGCCCAGTGGCGGAAGCTGGTCTTCAGAGGTGGCCCCTCATGGTCCCCAGGTGAGCCCCTGCAGATGGAGCAGCCCCATCATCCTCTAGCTTTGGGGGGGAGGACATGGGAAACCTTCCACGGTGTCACTTACAGTGAGTGACAAACAGCATTCGCTCTTCTGGGGAGAAGACATCCCTCACTCTCTGAATCGGTTCCCACTTTCTCACTGGCCCGGAGTCTGGGTGCAGCATCCCCCACACCTTGGAAAGACAGCTGGGGGGGCGGGCTGGATCCTGGGGAACAGGTGCAAGCAGGAGGTGCATAAGATGCACAGTATTTCAAGGTTCTCCTGAAGGTGCCTTGGGCCTCCTGGACACACCTGGTCTGGGGATAATGTCTGACTGGCCAGCGACCTTTCCAAAGACAGACTCCCCTAACAGCAGCCAGCGACTCCCCCTTCCTATGGGACAAAGGACTGGCTGCCTAGAATTGCCTTCTAGACCTTCAGGCCCTGGACGCCCCTGGACTCTCGGGCTTCATGCCTTCCCAAGCTCCTGCCAGAACATCACGAAAAAAAAGCCCGCAATCTTTGCAGGGCCATTCGCGGGCGCACCACCGCCTCCCGGGGCCCTCCGGGAATGTTCTAGGCGCCTGAAGGAGGGAGGAAGGGAAGGGAGAGGTCTTTCCCGGGGCACTGGTGGCTGTGCTTCTAGAATGCTGCTGCACGCGGGTCCTCAGGAGACGCCCTGCAGTCAGCCCCCAGAGCCCCGAGCCCTCCTGCAGCTCCAGGACGCATCCTGCGCGCAGCATAGTGCACCCGAGGTCCCGAACCCCGAAGAGCGTGTGCGCTGGGGGTATTGCAGCGCCGGTGCACCCCTGCTCAGACGCCCGGCGGCGGGGGGCGGGGCCGGGGGCGGGGCTACTGGGGGCGGGGCCGCAGCGGCCTATAAGTGACGCGGACGGGTCGCGCGCCCGGCCCGAGAGCGATCGCGCAGTAGCAGCGGCGGCGGCGCGGCGGCGACCTCAGTGCAACCCGCCAGGCCTAGTTCCCGCACTTCGCCCGCGCCCCGCGGCCCCACTTCACCCTCATCCCGCGTCCCGTTCGCCCAGCCCGGCGCCCCCGGCCCGCCAGGACCCCCAGCCCCCCGTCCGCCTGCCGCCCAGGACCGGCCCGCGTCCCGCAGGCCGCCCGCCGCCGCGCCGCCATGGGGGTGGAGGGCTGCACCAAGTGCATCAAGTACCTGCTCTTCGTCTTCAATTTCGTCTTCTGGGTGAGCGGCGGGGGGTGGCCGGGCGCTCCTCCCCTCGGGCAGGCTCGGGGGCCGCGCGCTAGGCCCCGCCGGGAGGTGCACCGCGGCCGCTAAGTTGCAGGGCCACCTGTGGGCTCCGGGCGCGGGCCGGGGCCGCCGCGCCCCTCCGCAGCGGGGCCTGGCTGCCCGCCGAGCGCCGGGCCTCTGCGCGCCACGGCCTAGACCCGCCATCGGGCCGGGGCGTCTGAGGACCGCCGGCCGTCCCTGATGCGTGCTGGCTGGTGGTGGGTGCGGGGCGTGCGGACCCGAGTCCCGGACCCCGAGCCCCTCGGCTGCGGGGAGCCCGCGCCGCTCTCCCCCGCCGCGGTTTCCGAGACCACCCTGCTTCGCGGGCAAGGAGGGGGCTCGAGGGCGGGGCTCCCAGCGCCCCGCCCCCATGAGCTCATCGGGGCCACCGCCCCGGGATGAGCGGCCGGGAGGTGGGGGGCGCACACTCAGCCCGAGCCTTGGGGACCATCCACCGCACTCGTCCCCCAGCCCCGCTGACCCTCCAGTCTGTTGTTGCCACCTTAGGACCGTTTGGGGGTCGGCGTGGGGAAGGGGGAGTGCGCACGACCGCAGGGCCTGCAAGCTGGTGCGCGCCATGCCCCAGTTCCGGGAACCGATCTCCCCCTCCTTCTCACCGACACAGATTCCAGCCCCCGACCGGCTCCCGGGGGGGCTGTGGAGCTTTGAGGGGAGTGGGGTCCGCGGTTCTGAGTTGGCACAGGCGGAGTGTGGCCCTAAAGACCTGGAGGGGGTCTGTCCGCAGCAGGGTCCCAGATTCCTGCTGATGCCCACGATCTGGACTGGGCTCTTCAATTTGGAGAGAGGTGCCCTCATGTTTGTCATCTGGGGTGCAGACTTGGGTGTCTTGGGGTCTGGGCTGCTAAGTACGTTCCCTGTCCCCCGTCTTCACTGCCTGGAAGTGATGGATAGAACTGTCGCCTTTTGTTTCCATTTCCTGCGGCTTTGGGATTGGGAAGGGGTGGAGACTCCTCCGGAGTGGGTGTTGCTGGCCGTTCCTTTGGGCAGTGACTGCCAGCCTGTCCCAGGCCCCCCTGTTGCTGTGAGCCCAGGCTGCCCCCCCCCTTCTCTGGGAGGTCTAGGGTAGTGTACAGACCTTCCCTGTCTCTCAAGTTGGGGCAGGAAGGGTAAACTTTTAAAGCGGTCCCTGGAGTGAGTGTGTGGGACCAGGAACATCTGTTTTCCATCTGGAAGGCCGAGGATCCCCTGGAGGATCTGGGGGCAGTGAGATGTTTGTCGGGGAGGAGACAGAGACTGGACTGGACTTAGCTGGGAGTAGAGTGGGGATGGCACATCACGCCTTCCCAAGCTGGGCAGTGCTGCATGGCCCGCTGGAGGACACCTATGGGGAGTCACAGTGGCAGTGCCGTCTGGGATGGCTCTGGGAACCTTGAAAGTATTGACTGGTGTTTGTCTGCTTTGGATCAGCCAAGTAGGAGGTAAGGGTACACCAGGGTGTCTCTCTGCTGGCCTTGAACTCCGGATGTGGGTGAGACCTCGCAGGGAGCTGAGGGTTGAGGGTAGGATGGAAAGGGCCTTTTTTTTTTTTTTTTTTTTTTTACCTTCTGGGCTGTGCATCAGCCCATGAGGCCACCCACCTGCCCCAGCTGGGAGCCCCTAGGCTCCCCTGGAAGCCGGGCCTGGGTGAGGCTGGTCATTTCTCAGGCAGCTAGGATGGAGGCCCTATCCCTCCCAGGGGCCTGCCCAGTGCAGAGCAGAACATCAAAAACTGTATCTGTCTATAGTCTCATGGACCCATCCGCCCAGAGCAGGGCTGGCAGGCACCACCCTAGCAGAGGAACCCCTTGGCCCATCCTCCTCCCCCCTGGGTGCCACGGGGGGGGGGTACTGTCGCTGAGAGCACCATGGTGCCAGGGAGTCAGAGCTCGTTGGAGCCCCACCCTACTGTTCAAGTCCCAGGCAGGCCTCAGCTTCCTCCCTCTAAAGTGGGGATCCTCAGGGGTCCTATCTCCTGGGGTTGTGGGTAGATTAGCTAATGCGTCTGAATGCAGAGCAAGGGGCTTGGCACAGGGAAGGCTCAGGAAATGGATGCTGGGCACAGTGTCCAACAGGGAACTCGGCCAAGGAGAGCAGAGCCCCTTGTGTGGGAAGGGCCCGGGAAGGGGCTGTGGGTCCTGGGTGCCTGAGAGGCTCTGCAGGGCTGTCATGCAGATGACACAGTATGTGGGGCTCAGGGAGGCTGGGGGGAAGAACAGGTTGACAGTGGATGTCCGGATGGGGTACTTTTTAAAAGTTCTGTCTTAGAGAGGAAGAAGGCTTCCCCGTGGGAGGAGGCATCAGGCATCCAGAGCAGCCAGTCACACGCATGTGTACTCTCACGCACACACTAACACTTCCGTCTCTCCAGCCCTGCACTGAGACCCTATCCCTGGCCGGAGCCTGCTTTGGGGCCAGTGGGGCCTGGGCGCCCTGGCTGGCTGGGCATCAGGCTCCAGACGGGGGCAGGGCAGGAGGATGAGGAGCAGCTGGACCAAGCAAGGAACACCATGCGCATGCCTTCACCAAGCAGCGTGGACTCCCATCCTTTGGCGTGGGCCTTGGGGCTCCTGGTGAAAGTGGCCTGTGCCCGAGACTTCTGCTGCCGGGAGCAGGGAGTAGGGCTCCTGCCCCGTTTACCCTGCGTCAGCCCATGCCTGGGGCAGGACTGCAGGAGCCTCACTCACCTGTGAAATGGGTGTGAGGATGGTCTTCTCTATGGAGCCAGGGAGTCCCAGAGAGGTGCCGCCAGTGCCTGCCGAAGAGGGGGTCTGTCCCCCACCCAGGACTGACTGCTCCTCCAATTGGATGTGGCCAGCGGCTGCATTCCGGTGGCAAGCCAGCCAGGCCCTCCCCGAAGGAGACTGATTAGCAGGCGTGCTAACTGGCATTTAATTCTCCCCTCCAGACAGCACATGACTGTCTGTTACTTGGCGGGTCTGTGCCTTCCTTCCGGGAGAGGGGCTGCCATCCAGGCGGGCTCTGGGTGGGGGCGGGGGCTTCCTGTGCCTGGTTTCACTGGGTGGGTGAGAGGACTTCCCCTGGTGCCTCAGGGCTGTCTGGCTGCCTGGCTGCCTGGCTTTGGGGAGGTGACTGTTGGGCCAGGTCCGGCTGAGAAGAGGAAGTCTGTGGTTTGTCTCTGGGCAGGCTGGCCCCAGTGAGAGTCTGAGCTGTGAGGGACATAGAGCTGGAAGAAGAAGGTGGGGGCCTGGGATCCCGGTGGCCACGCATTGCCACCCTCCCCTGAGAACCCTCACCCAGTGCTTTCTGGGGCCTGCCCACCACCTCCTGCCCCAGCTCAGTTCTGCCTGCAGAAATCAAATTCACCCCCATCCTGGTCTCATAACTGCTTCCAAGCACTGGCGGGGAGGCCGACCCCAACTCCTCCCAACCCGTATTTTAGCACCCGAAATGCTGTCAAGGGGAGGAGCTTCAGTCACAAAGTCAATAGGCTCAGAGTCCATGGGGACAAGCTGCCCCCTGCCAGCTGGCCTGGTGCTTTGGAGCAGGACCGGGCGGGGCTGGGGAGAAGCCCAGGTAGGTGCCCGTCACTCTGGTCCCGACACCCAGGACTCAGACCAGGCACGCGGTGAGTGCTGGGTGATGTTCTAGTCCTGGCAGTGCCCACCTCGTCCCCAGGACTCCTGCACACAGAGCCAGGGTCTCCCAGCATCTGCCCTCAGCGTCCTGCAGCTGTCCAGTCGGGTGTACTCTGACCCAACTTTTTGGGTGGACTTCCAGGGATCTCTGGACTTCCTGTGACCCCTGGCCCCTCCACATGCACACTTTGTGCTCGGGTCCAGCCTAAGTCTCTCCACCTGGTGGGCTGCAGAGCAGGTGCTCAGTCACTTGAGACCATGTGGGGGTCCTCCAGGTGGACTCGTGTTGCCGAGGGCCTCCCTAGGGCAGGGGCCATGGTCATGGGGCTGGTCAGTGGTCAGCCTGCAGTTGGGTTTCACTCCCAGGGCCATGGGTATCCTACGCTGCCACCAGCACTGGCCCCGGGAGGGCTAGGATGGGGCCGCTGCCCTCCCGGGGCTCACGGTCTGCAAGGGCTGAGGCAGTGGGGAGCTGCCCTAGAACTGGAGTACCCAGAGTTTGACAGCCTGAAAACACCAGGAGTGTGGCAAGGGTGCGCTCTGCAAGAGGCTGGGAGCCCCCTGTGTGGGCCAGAGGTGGGGGGCTGGGAGCCAGTCAGCTCAGCTAGAGTCCGCTCACAGCGCCCCTTTGCTAACTTGGAGAGTCGATTGTCCCTCTTCGTCCTTGCCCCAGTCGCTGACGTACCGTGGTCCTTGGCAGGAGGCTGACTGCATTGCAGAGCTTTCCCAGGGCCCGGGGAACTCGCCCTCTCACACAGCTGCGGGGCTCAGCCAAAGACCCCGCTCCTGCTCCCCACACCAGGGGCACAGCCTGGCCTCGGCTGCACGGAGCAGCCTTTCCCTCTGCCCAGGGAGCTAATAATGGCTCTCCTGAAGTAGTGCTCTGTGCCAGGCAGGGAGGGGGAGCCTGCTGACTCCAGCTGCACTGGGCTGTTATCAGACCCATGGGGGTGATAAGGAGACTGGCGTTCCCAAGCGACCACAGGAGTTGGTAAGGTGAGGCTGGAACCGCAGCTCATCCCACAGCCTCGTTCCACTGCCCCTAGTGGCCCATAGGGCTCTGTGTCCTCGCCCTGGGGCTCCCCTGGGGCAGGCAGCCATGCACAGGCGGGAGCAGGTAGGGTTCTGTGCCAGGCTGTGCCCAGTGGCCTCTCGGGTGCTGCTGGAGGCAACACCTGCCGTGCCTGTGACCTTCCACCCATTCTCCGTCCCCGGCCTGTACCACCCTCCCTGGCGGTTGCAGGGGCCTGTCCAGACCTCATTCACTGAAGCGCTGTGCCCATCCCTGGCAGGTCACTGGGCCCACACACCTCTCCCCACAGGGCCACACTTGGGGCAGGGGGCTTCCAGAGCGGGGGATGTGCGGTGGGTGAGCACTGAAAGGGGCCTAGCCTGCCCTCTGTGCCCCGAGACAGCCTGAGTCCGCCATGGCTGGTTCTCACGTCCTGGCCCCTCACATCCCTGGGCGGCCAGCAGGCCCCAGAGGCCAGGTCCTCACCCTGGCACCTATTTTTAGATGCTGGGACAGGCGGCTTCCTGAGAGCGAGGGGCCAAGCTCTCAGAACGGAGCCCCACTTCCGGGCAGAGGTGAGGGTCCCTGCCCTTCCCTCCATGCTTCCGCTTCCTTCCTGTGGAGCCTCCAACTCAGCAGCCCTGTTCCTTAAGGCCACAGGGTCCTGGGGGCAGCTGCCCACCTCCTGGGAAGGTCTGACAGGGTCCCATGTTCCCCAGGGAGGGGTCTGACCCTGTCCTCGGCCCCCATACCCAGACTGGACGCTGCCCCTTGCGTTGGGCAGAGAGCAAGGAGTCAGGATGCGGGGCCTCTCCCTCTGTCAGCACCCCCCTCCCGCCTAGCATCTTTGCTGAGCCTCTTCCTTGGGATATCCCATGCTCCCCCGCCTCCAAATCGCCTCCCTTCCTTCCTGCCGCTGGCTGGCCCTGTCCTCCTGGGGAGGGTCTCAGTTGCTGAGGCAGTGGGCGCTCTCTGGCGCTTCCCAGTGCCTGTGTGCCCTCTCACCCAGGGTGGCAGTGAGCAGGGACAGCCGTGGTCCCAGCCCTGCGTCTCCCCCTGCCTGAGGCCCCTCCCCGGAGGCATGGAGGAGGGCCAGGGCTAGAGGCAGAGGTCCAGCTGCTGCTTAAGGGCAGGCTGGCGCGAGGGTCGTCCTTCTTATCCACAAGGATGCGTGGGCAGCCCTTGGAGTGGCCGCTCACAAGCCGTGGGTGGCTGGGATGGTGGCTGCCCCGGGCCCCTCCCTCTCAGGCAGGCCGGGCTGGGACCCAGTGTGCTTGGCAGCCCTCTGGCTAAAATGGAGTCTGTTATTTATTAATTCTCAGGAAGGAGAAAGAAGCGGAATCCTTTATAGAGTCATGAATGCTCCTTTCTGTTCCCTTGTCTGGGGCCCTCCAGAACCCGGGCACACTACCTGGCTCCTCCGCCCACCCCCAGCCCTGAGTGGGAGTACCCTGGGGCGAGGGAGTATCTTAGGACAAAGAAGTATCTTGGACCAGGGAATATCTTGAGGTGCGGGAGGATTGTAGGACAAGGGAGTGTCTTAGGTATGGTCATCTTAGGGTGAGGGAGTATCTTGGAGTGAAGGAGAATCTTAGGACAAAGAAGTATTTAGGACCAGGGAGTACCTTGGGGTGCAGAGTATCCTAGAACAAGGGAATATCTTAGGTCAAAAATGTATCTCAGGTACAGGAGTATCTTAGGATAAGGGAGTACCTTAGGACAAGGGAGTATCTTGGGGTGTGGGAGTGTCTTAGGACAAGGGAGTAACTTAGGGTATGGGAGTATCTTAGAACAAGGGAGTAACTTAGGGTATGAGAGTACCTTAGGACAAGGGAGTACCTTGGAGTATGGGAGTGCCTTAGAACAAGGGAGTAACTTAGGGTGTAGGAGTATCAGGACAAGGGAGTATCTTGGGATATGGGAATATCTTGGGGTGAAGGAGCATCCAAGGACAAGGGAGTATCTTAGGATATGGGAATAGCTTGGGGTGAAGGAGTATCCTAGGACCAAGGAGTATCTTAGGACAAAGGAATAAATATCTAGGATAAGGGAGTATCTTGGGGTATGGGAGTATCTAAGGGTATGGGAATAGCTTGGGGTACTGCTGGAACAGGTGGTGGAGCTGCTTCCCACAGGTGAGGTTTTTGTTTCATTTTTTTGTGGTACTGGGGATTGAACCCAGAGGCATTTTCCCTCCAAGCTACCCCCTAGCCCTTTTTTATTTTTTGTTTTGAAACAAGATCTCACTAGGTTGCTGAGAGTCTCACTGCATTGCTGAGGCTGGCCTTGAGCCTATGATCCTCCTGTCTCAGCCTCCCAAGTATTGGGTTTACGGGCGTGCGCCACCACACCGGACTCCTGAGGGAGCTTTGAACAGAGAGGTGTCTGGTGACCTGAGTGGGCGGTTCTGTCTGGAGAGGGGTGGATGAAGAAACCACAGAATCTCGGCGCTTTCGAGAGCTGGGTTCCATGACATCATGTGGAGTGGGCTGTGTGTGTGTGCTAACTTCGGCCTCTTTATTTCCTCATTTTACAGACAAGGATACTGGAGGCAGGGAGGCTGAGCCGGCCTGTGGTCCCCAGGCTCAAACATGAGCGCACAGGGCTCGGGCCAGCCTCGGCCTTCACGCCTGGGCCTCCGTCCAGCTCCGTAGCGTCTTGTTTTCCATGTGCACCGGGCCGCTCTTTTTAGTTGGCACATGTGCTCTGTGGTTATCACAATCTTTTGCTTTGGTTTTTCCTAAACCTTGGTTCTGTGGGCAAGACTCCCGCGTGTCCAGAGGCTGCCGCTGGCCGCCGGGAAGCCTGCTCTCGCCAGAAGACATGAGCACCAGGTTGGCGGCCCTTAGAGTTCGTCATCAGGGAGGTGGACGTGAGGGGGGTTTTAAACAGCTTTATTTGGATGTGGTTGACATATAGCATATGCGTACATCTCAAGGGTACAACTCTAAGTTTTGATACATTTCTTTTTTTTTTTTTTTGCAGTACTGGGGATGGAACCCAGGGGCATTCTACCTCCGAGCTACACCCCAGCCCTATTTTTATTCTTTATTTTTGAAACAGGGTCTCATTAATTTGAGGAGGGCCTCACTAAGTAGCTGAGGCTGCTGCGAACCTGCGATCCTCCTGTCTCAGCCTCCCAAGTACTGGGATTACAAGCGTGCGCCGCCACGCCCTGTTGTTCTGACACATTTCTAACTCGGCGAAACCATCACCACCTTGAGTAGAGTGAATGTCCCCCAGCACGTCCTGGGGCCTCTGCATCCCTCTTGGCGCCTGCTGGCCCAGGGATGCTCCTCTGATTGAAGTCCCTGGGGCCCTATGTATGGGGGTTCAGGCTTTCCCTGTCCCAAAGGCTGGGGCAAGCCTCCCTCTAGGGGCTCCTTTTGGGGCAGCCTCCCACCCCTGCCCCAGAGACACCTTCCTAAAGCAGAGTGGGGCGTGGCGGCTCAGCCATGCGGGAGGGTTGGGTTAGGCATGGCTGTCACCCAGTCTTCAGTTAGGAGGACACTGCCTGAGGTGGCCCCAGCTCCCCAGCTCCTCTGTGGCAGGGGAAACGAGGGTGGTCCTGCCAGCCAGGGAGGGTGCAGTGGGATCCGCAACAGCCAGACGCTGTTGCATGTTCTGCTGTTTTACAGGTGGGGACACTGAGGCACAGGGAGGCGGGTGACCTGCCAGTGGTCCCACAGCTTCTATAACGAGGTCTCTATGACCACAGAGGGAGGATGGGGGCTCCCCCACCACCTTCCCTCCCTCTACCCGGAACATTTCTCAGAGCGAACTCTGGACTAGTTTCCAAACAAAATACGTGACACTCTCAAAGTCACAGAGGAAGCCAGAGTTACCAGGGCAACTCCCAGCCTGTCACCTCCTCCCTCCAGCCACAGATGGCAGCCAGCTCAGAGGAGCCCGTGCGGCTCCCTGGGGCGCCCGCCACCCCCCCGCCCCGCTGAGCCCTGGGCTCCGCCTGCCTCTCGGGGATGTGACTGGCACAGAGCTGTCAGCTCCTGCAGGATTCTGGAGGCAAGGGGACCCCTGGTGTCACCAGGCCTTGTCACATGAAGGGGGACACACTTGGGTTCAAGCTTGGCCAGCAGGTGGACGGTGGGCCCTCCACGGTGGTAACACGCACCCCGCTTGTGGGGACAAGGGCAAGCCTCCTTCCAGGGCCCAGGTGAAGTAGGGCCCAGTCCACGTGGGAGGGGTGGGTATGGTCACAAGAGGGGCTGATGGATGGAGTGGGGTGCACATGGAGGGCACCCTGGCCTCCTGCTCTGGGGGAGGGCAAAGTGGGGGTGAAACTGAGAGGGAGGGAGGAGGCGGGGTCTACCGCTCTGCCTGCGCCCTCACCCCGAGCTAGAGCCAGCCTGCCTGGGGATTCCCGGGGCTGCTTAGGGCTTTCCTTGGGGGCAGCCATGGGCCCTGGCTCCCTGGCCAGGACCACTGGAGAGAGAATTGGGCCACCAGGTGCTTTTCTGGGGGCCAGGTTTCAGTTTCCCTTCCCTTTGACCGACAGCTGTGTCTGTTGCGTGGTGAACCGTCGGCCCTACTTGCAGAGGAGGAGCCCCTGGAGCTGGGGTGGCCCTCTGCGTCACCTTCCTGGTGAAAGGTTGCTGCCTGGCACTCACAGACCGGTGCTTCCCCAAGAGGCTGTTTCCCAAGCCGCTTCCTCCAGGAAGCCCCCGGTGGCATGGAGGAGGAAGGCAGAGCTGGCAAGGCCCACAGGAGCCTGGCGGTGCACTCCCCCTGTGAGGCCCCAAACGGACACCTGCACCCCAGCCCCTGGCAGGGCTCCTCAGCACAGCCTTCCCCAGGCAGACACAGCTGGTCTACCAGGACCAGGAGTCAGGCGGGTCTCCATGTCCTCCCAGGGAAGTAGGGGACCCCCATTCAGACTGTTCGCTGGCCCCCACTGGGGATCAGGGACCTCAGAAGAGATTGTGCCCAGGGTCACTGTGTCCCCAGGCTGTGGGAGGGGCTGTGGCCGTGTTTCACACTCAGGGCAGGGACACGCAGCAGAAGGAGCCTGAAGGAGATCCTCTCCTGCCCCCTGGTGTGGATCTGAGCCCCCTTCCCCCTGAAGCACTGGCTGAGGGGCGCCGGGGTGGAGGAGGGCCGGGGTAGGCAGGACTCGGGCTCTCTGGCCATTCCTGGGGACCGAGTGTCTGCACAGTGCCAGGAATGGCCAAGGACGGGCCCTTCACCACATCAGTGGGCCCGCTGCAGCCTGGGCTTGGCCCGTGGCCTTGCCTCAAGGGCAGACCTCACCTTGCCAGAGATGGTCACCTGTACACAGGGCGAGAAGTCCTTGAGGGCCCTGTCCCCTGCATGCCAGCCCTGAGCAAGGCCTCCTTTCCCACCCCAGCCAGCTTCCAGGAGCCTCCCTCTCTCCACCCGTGACTTCAGTGCTGCTTCCTTCCCCTGCAGGGCTCCCCTTCCCTGGGCCACAGGAGGAGGCTTCATCCTGCAGGTCACCCCAGGCATGCACCTACAGCTTCCTGGCTGCCACCAGCGCCCCCAAGGCTCCAGAGGCATCATATCCCCACCCCCTCCTCCTAACAGCTTTCAGTCCTCACCCCAGGATCCTGGCAGTCCCCAAACAAACTCAGGACTGTCGGCACCCCTTGGAGAAAGGCCCTGTGTTCCCTGGGTCCCGTGGTCCTAGTGTGGCCTTTGGCCAGATTTAGCAAATAAAAACACAGGACATCTGGTCAACCTGGAACTTAAGATAAATGAATTTCTTTTTTGTCTAAGTGGATGCCAAGCAATATTTGGGATACACTTAGACTGAAGCAGTAGTCTTTGAAATGCGAACTTAACGGGCATCCTGGGTCTAACCTGGCAACCCTGCCTGGTGGGGGCCCAGGGGCTCCGATGGTAGCTCACAGCCCATGGTCCCAGCCGAGGGTCTGTCCCTCCTGACTGGAGGTGCCGGCTCAGGGCGTGAGGCACAGTGGGCTTCCCACAGGCCCCATGGTGCTGCGGACTGCTCATGACACTCCCCACTCTTTCTACAGCTTGCCGGAGGCGTGATCCTGGGCGTGGCCCTGTGGCTGCGCCATGACCCGCAGACCACCAGCTTGCTGTACCTGGAGCTAGGAGACAGGCCAGCACCCAGCACCTTCTATGTGGGTGAGTGACGGGGCGCAGGGTCTGGTCAAGAGCTTGGGTGGCCCTGGAGGGGCTGTTGGGGTGGCGGGGGGCTTCCAAGAGGAGGCAGGACTGAAGCAGGTGAGTTGGCAGTGGCTAGGCCTGGTGAGTTCTGGACAGGGAGAAGGCCAGCCAGAGGGGGTTCCTGGGGCAAGAGGGTTGAGCCCAGGATGTGTGCGTGGTTGCTGGAGACCCCACCAAATCACTGTGGGGTTGGCCAGGGCAAGAGGATGGCGGCCAGGCGGGGCTGGGGAGTGGTGCCAAGACCTTGCTTATTTTAACTGGGGATTTCTGGGGAGGCTCCTGGCAGGGCAGGGCTGGATGCCTGGGCCTCCGCGGAGCAGCTGGAGCAGCTGAGGCGGTGGGAGCCTGAGCTGGAGAGGGCTGGGGACGTGGCCCAGACAGCGTGACTCAGTCCCTCCCCTGTGTAGGCCCCACACCTTGCTGCCTTATTAGGCTCCCTGTGGGGGCCTGAGCCTCCGCCCCAGGAGCAGGGTGACCAGGAGGAGGGCCCTGGCTGAGCTGGGCAGCTCTCCCCCGTCCCCTGTGGAGGGCGGGGCCTGGCACCTTGGAGCTCTGGACGTGTTAGTGAGATGTTTCTGCCCTTTAAAGGAGTGGCCCTGGGTTCAGGGCTCCTAGCTGGGGCCTGGTATGGGTCCTTCATCCTGGAAGGGGTCTGGCCCCCTCTCCAACCTGGGAGACATGCCTGACTGCTGAGGGGAGGGGCATAAACGCCATCCCCACTCCCTGTGCCGCCCAGGTGCCCGTGGGGAGCCCGGAGCTCTGGTCACCCCGGGGAACACCATTCCTTTCTCCCCTGCCCTACCCGCTGTCCTCTGGTCCTGTGTCTTCCCATGTGTAGGATGAACAGGACGGGGGTCCAGAAGTCATGGACAGGGGCAGTCCCTGCCCTTCCTAGGTGTAGCAGCTGTGGCTGGCAGTAGTTTCCCGCCCAGCTATTCCCGGGTAGGGTCCTATACGCGGAATATAGGTCCTGAGCCCTCCTTGGTGCTCTGGCACCCTCACAGGAGAGGGGAAGCCCTCTCCCCCGCCTGAGGGCTCATGTGGAGGTGTGGTGGGTGCTGCACACCCTCTGGGGGGCTGGGGGCTCCAGGTGGGCATCCTCGGAAGCAGACCAACCAGCTTTGACCCCTCTGAGGCCATGGGGTGCCTGGCCAGCACCCTCTGAACCCTTGGTCTCTCCCTGGCTTCTTGCTTCCCCCTCCCAAGATAATCAGGAGCATTTGGGGTCCAGACGGGCCTCCCAGCAAACGTGGGCACCGGAGCCGCAACTCCTGAGCTGGTCCCAGGTGGAAGGGGCTGCTGCCCACGCCCTCCCTGGGCCAGGCGCTGGCGCTGTGCGGCTCTGCGGGTGGAGTGAAGTGGTGTCGAGGCCGTTTTTCCATCAGCCACCCTCTTGGGGACATGGCGGCTGAGCTAAGCTAAGCTGGAGCAGCGCCTGCGTGGGCCAGGATTGGCCTGGTGAGGCTGGACAGGAGCGGAAGGCTCGCCTGGCCTCAGGTGGGGCCAGTGGGCATGAGCTCGGCTGCAGGAGGCAGGCTGGGCTAGGGCAAGGACGGCGGCTCCTCTGGGTCTCCTTCCTGCCCCTTGGCCCTCAGCAGTGCAGACGCCATGGGCTGTGCCAAGCCTCCTGCCAAGGGTGGTATCGTGGGAGAGGGGCATGGAGCGTGGCATGGAAGCAGGCCTGGCCAGTGTGTCCTCACTGTGGGCACAATGGACTCCAGCGCCCCTGCGCCCGTCTCCTTGGTTATGGCTTCCCTGCTGCTGGGGGCAGCCCCAGGCCCTGCATCAGTGGGCAGGTTGGGCTCTGGATGGCAGGGCCTGCCACCCCCTGGCCTGGAGCTCTGCCTGTGCCCTGTGGGTAGGGGCCTCTCAGAGTCCTTGCTCATCAGGAATCATCCTTCTGGAGCCCCCGCTTCCCTGGCAGGGCCCTGTGGGAGCAGATGCAGACCCTGACAAAGGCACTTTGTCCTGTGCCGGGAAGAGGGGCCCAGTGGCCGGCTGCTCAGCACCCCCGGGAAATGCTGCAGGGCTCCAGACAGGCTGCGCTGGGGACAGGTCTGGGATAGGAGGGGCCACGGGCGGCCCTGGGACTGAGGCCTGCAGGCTTGGGTCTCCTGCCCCACAGCCTGAGGAGAGACAGACCAGGTTGAGGGTGCTGTGTCTTGAGTGGGAGCCACCTGCCAGGTGTCCCTATTGGGAGGCTTCGCCTCGGCAGGTGTGTTCAGTGCCAGCCAGAAGTGTCCTCTGCCTGGTGAGGAGGCCCACGGGCCAGGCCCCAGCGTTTCTGAGCCTGGCAGTGGGGCCTGGCCCCTGGCTCCTTCTCCCTGGGCTGGCCAGGCAGGGACAATGGGCCTGGCTTTGTGCAGAGAGGTTTGGGCTGCCCGCAGCGTTGCCATGGGGACTCTGGGGGATGGGCCGAGTCTGCAGAGACTCTGTGGCCTTTCCCAAGGGTGAGGGGGGCTGCAGGCACCAAGACAGCAACGTGGCCAGGCCAGGTGCCTCCTGGGCCTTGCAGCCCTCACCCTTTGGCACTGCTGCCTGCCTCCCCAGGAACACGCTGTCCAGCCGGTGGGTGTGGACAGGTCAGGAGGGCAGCCCAGCCCCTGCGCGCGCTCTCAAGCTGCCCCAACCACTCTCAGTGGCCTGGTCTCCCCACCCAGCGCAGCCACACACGAGATACTTCATCAGCTCAAGTGCTGACGTCCCCGAGATCGGGGTACCCTAGTGAGGCTGCTGTGCGGCTGGCATGGGGACCTCCACCTCGTTCTCTCTTTTTTTGTGTGTGTGGTACTAGGGATTGAACCCAGGTAGCTTCTACCTCCAAGCTACACCCCTGGCCCTTTTTTTAATTAATTAATTTTGTGTGTGTGTGTGTGTGTGTGTGGTACCAGGGATTGAACCCAGGGGCATTCTAGCTCTGGGATACACCCCCAGCCCTATTTTTTTATTCTTTATTTTTTTGAAACAGGGTCTCACTAAGTTGCTGAGGGCCTCTACTTTAGCTGAGGCTGGCCATGAACCCAGATCCTTCGGTCTCAGCCTCCCGAGTACTGGGATTACAAGTGTGCGCCACCACGCCTGGCCCCAGCCCTTTTTTGAATTTTATGTTTTGAAACAGGATCTCACTAGGTTGCTGAGAATCTTTTTTTTTTTTTTTGTGGTACTGGGGATCGAACCCAGGGACATTCTACCTCTGAGCTACACCCCCAGCCCTATTTTGTATTCTTTATTTTGAAACAGGGTCTCGCTAAGTTGTGGAGGGCCTCACTAAGTAGCTGAGGCTGGCACCTGTGATCCTCCTGTCTCAGCCTCCCAAGTACTGGGATTACAAGTGAGCGCCACCATGCCCAGCTAGGTTGCTGAGAATCTTGCTAAGTTGCTGAGGCTGGCCTCTAGACTGCGATCCTCCTGTCTTGGGCTCTCAAGTACTGGGATTACAGGCATGCACCACTGCACTCGGCTCACCTAATTCCCTTTCACACAGTGACACTGGGGATCCCTGGGAGCCCCCTGTGCCCCCAAGTCAGCAGTTGACCCACCAGCAGCTCCTGATGCATCACCCCACGTGCTGAGATGGGGCGGTTCTTCTCGGCCCCTCAGGCCAGGTCCCCAGGGCTTTTGGAAGCAGGCCCAAGTGGTAGGGGTACTGCAGGACATCTCTGTCAAGCCCTGGTCACCAGCATCATCTGGGCACTTAGGTGCCACCCAGTCCTCCTCTTGGTATTGTCTGTCTCCTCCTGTGTCATAGAAGAGGACACTGCGGTAGAGAGAGGAGCGCGTGTGGCCGAGCCAGTGGTGGGTGCCGGCGCCCAGGACCCTCGTGTCTCCGGCGGTGCTGTGGGCAGCAGCTCATCGGCCCCTCTTCCCCTATAGGCATCTACATCCTCATCGCCGTGGGGGCTGTGATGATGTTCGTCGGCTTCCTGGGCTGTTACGGGGCCATTCAGGAGTCCCAGTGCCTGCTGGGGACGGTAAGCTTGCGAGGTCGGCAGGTGCAGGGCCAGGCCGGAGGGCAGCGTCCACTGGCCGAGGCAGTGGGTGGTCACAGCGGGCACCGGGGCAGACCCGGGGGCTTTGGCTCAGTCCAGCAGGCCTCGGCTGTGGCACTGGGGCTGCCCTGACCCTGGACCAGCCTCGCATCTTCCCCAGAATTTCAGCTCTCTGGTTTTCCTGTTGCATTCATAAATTCCACTCGGGTTGGTTTCCATCATATCTCATTCCTACCTCTAAGTTCCAAAGAGAACTTTTTTTTTCTTTCAAAATAATCCCCACAAACATCACAGGGATCGAGTCTCCTGAGGCCAGCTTTAGGTGGCCCTGGGAAAGCCACCCATGGCGGGAAGCTGAAGCCCAGCTGTGCTTTCCAGGACCTGGCTTGACTGCGAGGGGGGCCAGTGTCTCCAGCTGGGGAAACTGAGGCATGCTTCATGTTCCCTTTCCCATGGGGAGCAGAAGAAAGGATGTGGGGTCAGGGTCTGGGGACACACTGCTGCGTGCCTCCCTGTGGTTGTAGCCACCTGAACCTGCCACCCACAACCTCTCCGGCCCATCCTCCGTGCTCCAGCCTTCTGTCCTGTGGAGCCCGGGGCAGTATGGAGACCATGAGCACTTGGACATCTCGCTGCAGGGTCTGTCCTAGGCTGTGTCCTTCCTGGCTCCACATGGCTCACTCCTGGTTGAGAACTGGGTTGGTGGATACTGCCAGCCTCCCCCACACACACATACTGTCACCGCCACGTGCACACACCTGCTGTCACACGAGCACCTGTCCTCTGACCACAGCCTGACCCCTTCTTCTCTGCCCCAGTTCTTCACCTGCCTGGTGATCCTCTTTGCCTGTGAGGTGGCTGCCGGCATCTGGGGCTTCGTCCACAAGGACCAGGTGAGCCTGGCTCCACCAGGGAGCCCGCAGGGGAGGGAGGCACGCCCCCTGCCCAGGTTGGAGGTGATGGGTCGCTCTTAACCTGTGGCTTTCGGGGTACTCCTTGGACTGCATGGTAGGAAGGTCTCGGGGGCGTTAGGGAGGGCGTGGCATTGGGATCCACGTGCTTTGGAGAAACTAAGTGCGGGGCCCCACTCCTGGAGGACGATTCCCGCTCCATGTGACCACGCCTCTCCCCAGATTGCGAAGGATGTGAAGCAGTTCTATGACCAGGCCCTACAACAGGCCGTGGTGGACGACGAGGCCAACAACGCCAAGGCCGTGGTGAAGACCTTCCACGAGACGGTACGGCGCGGCCAGGGTGGTGGCAGGCCGGGCCTTGGGCCCCGGGTGTGTGGGGCTTTGTTTTTGTATCGGAGTCCTGCCCCAGCGCAGGCCTCAGGAGTCTGGCTGTGCCGTCTCCTCTGACTCAGGTCCCTGCGTGAGAATGCGGTAGGCCTGGCCAGCCAGGGGTGCAGGGTGCCTGAGCAGTGCGGCTGCAGGAAGGTGCTACGATGCGTATCCTGGCCCGGTCCCCTCAGTGCCCTGGGCTCTGGGTCGCTCTCCCACATGCCCAGAGCTGACCAAGGCACTCTTGCTCTCTGCAGCTCAACTGCTGTGGCTCCAACACACTGACCGCGCTGACCACCTCCATAGTGAAGAACAACCTGTGTCCCTCGGGCAGCAACGTATTCACCGCTCTCTTTAAGGTGCGTGGTGGTGGGCAGGGCAGAGGCGGGGTTCCCACGTGCCTGGTGGGCCGCACGGTGCCCCCTTTTCCCCCAGGCATGGGTGTGCAGAACGGAAGCAGGCCACTTGTCAAGGCTGCTCTGCCCTGGGCTGGGTGGCCTCACGGGTGGTCCTCACCAGGGGCCCACGGCTCCACTCATGCCAACCCTGGCCACCTGGGTGAGCGCGTGCAGCTGCTGGTGCCACCGAGGCCACAGCAGCCCGTGGAAATTGCTGTCTGAACAGCCATCACGCCAGTGACTAGGGCACTAGTGACACCAGTAACCGAGGCCTCACTGTGGAAAGGGCCACAGGCAGCCAGTCCCATGGGCTTGAGATTTACTTTTAAATGGGCAGAACATAGCTGGGCTTGGTGGCGCACGCTTGTCATCCCAGTACTTGGGAGGCAGAGACCGGAGGATCCGGGTTCGCGGCCAGCCTCAGCTACTTAGTGAGGCCCTCCACAACTTAGTGAGGCCCTGTTTCAAAATAAAAGAACAAAAAAAATAAGGCTGGGGGTGTAGCTCGGAGGAACGGGCAGAACATAAGCCCTGTGCAGAGGCCCGCCTGCTGCCCCTTCCTGAGGCAGGCAGGGGCCATGGCCCTGTGTCCGCTCTGCTTTGGAGCTGAGGCCACCCCTGACTGCCCGCTGGCTGTCCCCTGCAGGAGGACTGCCACCAGAAGATCGACGAGCTCTTCTCCGGGAAGCTGTACCTCATCGGCATCGCTGCCATCGTGGTTGCTGTCATCATGGTGAGTGGGTGGTGGAGCGCAGCTCAGTGGCGCGGCCCCCCGCGGCCCCTCGGTCCTGACCTGGCCCTGCCTCTTCCCACAGATCTTCGAGATGATCCTGAGCATGGTGCTGTGCTGTGGTATCCGGAACAGCTCCGTGTACTGAGGCCCTGCAGTTCCGTCTGCAGGGACCCCTGCAGTGTCCCCAGAGTAACCCAGAGGCTGCTGCAGGGCCACCTCCGCTGTGTACATAATGTTTCTGGTATTACTCTGCTACACTTAGCCTTTTTACTTTCGAGGTTTTGTTTTTGTTCTGAACTTTCCTGTTACCTTTTGGGGCATCACGTGTAGGTGGCGCGTGGGGATGGAGCTGGCCTGGGCCCTGGGGACCCTGTGCTTCTGGGCCCTTCAGGGAGCTCTGCCTGCCAAGCCAGGCCTCTCCCAGGGCCGCTTGCTCTGCAGTTGAGCGTGGCCGAGCTGGGGGCTGTGTCCGCCCACCCTGCCTGACCTGTGGGCTGCGCGGCTCACACCTTTTTAGTCCTTGTTCCTCTCCTGCCCCATATCAAGAGCCGGGTCTGTGAGCACTCTATGCCTTCAATGCACCTGTCCTTTCTAACATGTCGCCTTCAACTGTAATTACAACATCTTGAAAGTCATTTAATAAAGAAGGAAAATCAGGCATGCTAATGAGACTGCGGAGCCCTTGCTGTGCCAGTGGTGTCCGAGACCCAGGGTGAGCCTGGCATGGGTATAGCTCACCTCTGGTCTTTGCCAGGCCCAGGGCGAGCTGGCCCAAGAGGGGCTGCTGGCCACAGTGGGTGTGAGGGCTGGACCCTGGGGAATACTCCATGTGGAGTGCCTCTGCTGGGCTCTGAGCTACTGCCAGCATCCTGGACCTCACTCCCACCTCACGCCTTGGACACACCATGCCAGCCAGCCAGGGAAGTCTCCACAGAATGTGCTGGGGATGGAGCCGCAAGGTCTCCCTTCCTAATAGCACAATAAAGGATGGGTGAGCATTCCAGGGTCTCTCCCTGCCTGACTAGGTGCCTGTAAGTGTTCCACAGAACTGGGTGGCTCAGCCTAAGCCATGCCTCCAAGGGGGCTGGCAGGGTAAACCTTAAGCCACTGCCTGGGAGCCCCCCCAGCCCACTGCGGTAAACAGGCTGAGGCTGAGTGGCCTAGGCAACCCCACCCTCTGGGGTCTTTTCCTTTTGATCTTTTACAACCAATAAACTATGTCTAGACTCCCCTATCTGCGTGATCCTGCACCCCCATCTCTGAGGGTGCAGCTTCCCCCTAGTTGAGGCCATGGGGTGGGAAGAATCTGGCGCATTTAATTGGCCTTTGGAGGAAACACAGGCCTGGCTGGGATTCATGTCACCACGACCAGCAGCCTTCATGCAGGCTGGCTAACCCCAGCCCCCCTGCACTGGAGGACTGCAGGGTCTTGGCGGAGCCCCATCCTCTCTACTTCCCCTGTACTGTGAAGCTCCAGGGACATCTGGCCAAAGCTATTGCCTAATGGCCTGGGTGTCACCTTTGGCGTGGACTCTGGGATCAAGACCATGCATTCCGGGCAAAGGTGTGGGGAGGAGGGAATAAGGTATCTCCAAGGTGCACAGCAGACCAGGGGGCTGTGGAATGGGCCCCGCTTGCCCTCTGTCTCAGGCACAGCCACACGGGTCCTCGGGTTCTGGTCTCCCAGTGGATGCCAGGAAGGCAGACCCTGGTGCAGGGAGACGTCTCGTCTGTGGCCCTTCAGAGTGAGGTCGGCAGTACAGCCCCAGGTAGAGAAGGGACAGAGGGTGTTGCCCCCCAGAAGCTCGGTGGCCAAGGGTGACACGGCCTGTCAAGTGGAGAACCCGGGACCGGGTCCTGTTTCAGTGGGAAGCTAACCAGCCACTTAGTGGACAGGCTGAGCCAGGCCGTCAGCACCCGAGCGGGGCTGCTGCCAGAGGTGGACGTGGGGTCCTGGGTGGGCCCACGACCCGGTAGCGCCAGGGGGCGCACAGCCCACGGGATCGACCGCGAACCTCCGAAGCCCAGATCGAGGGAATAGGTGGCGCGCCCGGCCAACCCGAGGGACTAGGAGTTAGCCAGGGTCTGACTCAAAGACTCCGGCACGCCAGGCTCCCTGGGAAAGAACTGCGTAGAACAGGACAAGCAACGACTGCCGCTTCCGGCCAAGACAGGAAGTGGTTTTAGACGGCGGTGACGTACTTCCTGCCTGGGGCCGCCGCTGTTCTTGTGGCTTCCGGCAGGTGGCGCTAGAGGCCAGCAAGCCTGCTCTACCGACCGTAGCCCGGAGCATTGTGGGAGTCGCAGCCCTGGCTCCGCCCCCTTCCTTCTCGTCATTCCGGGCTGGTTTCCGGCCCGCCCCAGCGTCTCGGAAGGGAGCATTAGGTGGCATGTACGCATGTGCGCCGGCTGACCATCCCGGCAGGCCTCGGGGCGGCGGCCCAGGGCCTTGTGGGAGATGTAGTGCCTTGGGCTGGGGAGCCGCGGCGCGCAGACGGTGGGGGACTCGGTTTCCCCGAGGGCCTCGCGCGGGCGGGCGGGTCACGACCCGAGTCCGGTGGCTTCCGACGCGCGAGCCTGCCGTCGCCGGCGGAGAAGACGCGGCCGCCGAGGGACAGGCGTGGTTCCCGCAGCCTCCGACCGCGGCCTGGCGAGTACCCCCGCCTGCTCTAAGTAGGACGCGCGGCGCTGGTCCCCGGCGGCCCTGCACCTGGGGCGGGTGCGGCCGGGCGCCCGGTGCTGCGTGCCCGCCACGTGCCTGGTCGCGCGGTGGAGCGGAGCCGAGGCCGCCCTGCGTGCAGCCGGCGGCCGCTCACTGTAGAGAGCTGCGCCCCGCCCCGCCCACCTGAAGAGTGCGGTGGGGAGTGAAAAGTCCCTGCCTCTGCCCGGCCCGTGCTGCAGCCCCGCTGCGTCGGGTCGCCTGCCGGGCGCCTCCTCTGAGCATTCGCACTATGGTCTGATGGTCGATTCTCTTGTCTCGGCTTTCATCCAGCAAGTAGCTCCGCACCCGTGCCGGAGGCGACACACCTTTGCGACCCAGACCGTGCACACAGCAGACAGGTGAGACAAGGGCTTCGGAGGCGGGGACACGGTTCTTATTGCTGGTGGGTCTGCAGGAGGGAGATGTTCTAAACAGCACTCCTCACAGACTGACTCCTGGCTGCTTTGCTCTAGGTGCAGCGAGGTCTGGACCCATGGCTGAGGCAGGGGCCGGCGAGACCTCTCCGGGCTTGGAACATGACCCCCTGCCCTCTGACACCGTCTCCCTCAGCGACTCCGACTCCGATCTCAGCTTGCCCGGTGATGCCGAAGTGGAAGCGCTGTCCCCAGAGGGCTTGCCTGGGGAGGCCCTGGAGGACTCAGACCCTGAAGATCCCCCCTCCACCCCGGCGGGCCTCCCCACTTCTGCACAGGTGCAACCATTTCTCCTTAGAGGTGTGAGCTCCACCTTCTCCCAGCGAAGCCACAGCATCTTTGACAGTCTGGAGGGGGCGGCTAGGCGAGTGCCGCCCTCTGCAGCCCAAAACAACGTGAGTGACAATGGTGGGTTCAAGCGGCCCCCGGTGCCCTCAAGTCAGCCCCTGATGGGGGGACTGGGCCGGGCCCGTGGTGGCCCTGACCCGCCAAGGGTGCCCCCTGTGCCTGATTACATAGCACACCCTGAGCGCTGGACCAAGTACAGCCTGGAAGATGTGGCCGAGGCCAGCGAGCAGAGCAATCAGGCTGCCGCGCTGGCCTTCCTGGGCTCCCGGAGCCAGGCAGCCCCCACTGACTACATGCCCTCCTTCAACCAGGATCCCTCCAGCTCTGGGGAGGGGAGAGTCGTCTTCACCAAACCTGTCAGAGCGGGCGAGGCCAGGCCCGAGAGGAAGAGGGTCCTGAAGAAGGGCGATGCACCAGGTGTGGGGGGTGAGGGCCCCGTGGAGCTGGCCCACCTGGCAGGGCTCGGGAGCCCAGAGGCTGAAGAGTGCAGCGGTGGCGCCCAGGGGCTGCAGGAGGTGGGGACACCTTCAGGAACTGGCCACACCGGGTCCTTGCTAGTCCCCCCAGGAGTGGAGACGGTTGGCTTCCACGGCAGCAAGAAGCGGAACAGAGAACACCTCCGCAACAGGGACAGCAGCCCTGAGGGCCCAGGAGCCGGGGTCTGAGGGGACACCACCCTGCCTGCCTGCCCGCCCAACCAGTCTCCGGGGGAACATCCTCTTGGGAAGGAAGCCGGTGGACTGCCTAGTGTGGGCTCTGGACATCCATCTTCTCCAAAGCAGAGACCTCATTGGAGCCTGTGGTGCCTCGGATGAGGGAAGCCCTGGCTCTCTGGGGTCTGGGGGTGATAATAAAAGTTTTGGGTCTTCAGGTTCCATGTGTCTGGGCCCCAACTCACCCCAAAGGCTCCTTTGGCAGCAGCCCTCCGCAGCTAGGGGACCTTGTTTGCTTTCCAGCCTGTTTTGACCCTCCCCAGCGTAGTGTGGGCTGCTCTGAGGGTCTTCAGTTGAGGCCTGTCTGTGTCACTGGCAGATGTACCTAGAGGGACTGTTCCCTCCAGGGGTGCAGCTCACAGCCCAGTGTCCAGCCCCAGGCCCCAATAGCCTGGGTAGGCAGAATCTGCTTCTGGAAACTTGCACAGCCCCCTCAGCCTAGTCACGTGAAGACTGCAGGGTGGGGGCACAGGCCTTACAAGGAGGCCAGAGTGTGAGGAATGGGCGGCCGTGGGGAGGCTGGGCTGGTGGCCTCAGCCCTAGCCTTGTGACCCACCCAGGCTGTGTGAAGATGGGCATGTGACAGGTGTCCTAGGGGTGTTGCCAGGACTCCTGACTGTAGGGTACTGCTGGTGCCACAGGCTGATGCCAGAGGCTGTTGAGCACCAGACTCACTCCAGTGTGGCTATGGGGGGGGTGAGGATGGCCCCCCAGGGGTGCAGGTAAGGCACCTGCATTGCCCTGGTGGCCACATTGCCCTGGTGACTGGACTTAGGGGTTGGGCTAGTCTGCTGTGCTGCTGAGTGTCAGGCTTGGCCCCGACTGGTGTCCCCATCCCAGAGTTCCAGGTCCCCAGGGAAGGTGGGGGGCAGCCCAGGAGGTCAGACTCCACTGCCACAGGCAGTATGCCCTCCCGCCCTCGGGGGTTCTACTGACACTTGAGATCCAAACACCTCAGCCACCCCTGGGTCTAGCTTGGGCCGGTCCCATGGGATGTGGTTTCCAGGCTCCCCTGAAGATAGAGCAGCATTGGACACCGCATGCCCTGTCCTGGGGCCACTGTTGTGGATGTGCAGTGTATTCTGTGCCAACCCAGGGGGCAGAGGGACGGGAGCTGGTCAGCTGACTTCTGAAGGGCAGAAATTGTAACCACTAGTGTTTCAAATATCAGTTTCTTAGGCAGGCAACACAAGTAGGCTCCAAAGCAGCGCCCAGCCTGGACAGAAGGCGCCCAGCAGTGCTTGCTGCCCAGCCCTGCCAGGCGCCAGCTGGGGACCCGGGAGCTCCCCCTGCTGGGGAGGCCTCCCCAATGCGGCTGTGCCTCCAGGGGTTCCTGGAAGAGAGGATTCATTTTCACGGGGGTACATCCAGGAAGAGGTGGTCTGTGCCCAGGCTAAGAGGGCCACATCCCTCTGGGGCTCTCCTGGACGTGACGGAAGGTGGATGTGCTCCCAAGGCCCAGGATGGCCAGTGAGGGCCAGGCCTGGGGCTCCAGGACAGGTGGGCCTGCAGCGTGGCAGGCCAAGCAGCTCAGGTGTCTGAAGGCGGCTGGCCAGCCTCTGGGTGTCTCCTGCCGCCAGGGCCCCCTCCGCAGCCAGCCGGGGGCTGGCTCCCACTGCCACAGCTCCGAGAGCCTGGTGGGAAGAAAGGCCCCTCCTCAGTTACTGAGTGCCAGCTGGGGCAGCCCCAGGACAGGACGTGGTGGCCTTTGGAGTGGGCCACCAGAGTGAAGAGGGCCACTGCTTCACACACAGACCAGCCCTGGGGGAATCGGAGCCTAGAGCAAACCTGGTGTCCTCGGGACTCTGGGGGCTGGGGCAGCACTCCAGCAGGGCCCAGGGTGTCGCCCAGTAGGGCTGGTGTTAGGCACAGCCCCAGGAATCCAAGGATGCCCTAGTGGGGCACCTGCAACATCCCAGGAATAGGGGCCAGCCAAGGGTGTGAGAGACCTCCAGAACGGGTGGGGGCAGCAGAGAGCACTGCACTGCCTGCGGGCGCCGCCGCCTGCCCCAGACCAGCAGTTGAGGAGGAGCCCGTGCCCACCTCACCCCACGCACACTTACTCCAGGAGGTGCCGCCCGGGGCCAATGTGTCAGCCATGGAGGACAGGAGCAGTGTGCAGTAGTTGACCTGAAAGGGGGGGTCCAGGCAGAAACCAGGACTAGGGATGGGGCTCTTCCCATCTGTCCCCCTCTCCTGCCAGGCCCCTGCTGTCACAGGATCCTTCTTGGACGCAGCTCCAGCATGACGTGGCAGGAGGATGGTGCAGGACCCTGTGCAGGACCCTCTTGGGTCTGCAGGACCAGTTCTGGGGGGGGGCACCTAGTCTCTCAAGTAACATGGGGGGCAGGCAACACACACCTCTGCACCTCGCCTGTCCTGTCCGCAGAGCCCTGTACTCCCATAGAGGCCCTGGCCCAGCCTATTAGTTTGGGTGCAGGGCGCAGGGCTGTGGTCCCCCACCCACCCACCCAGGAAGAGCGGGGACACTGGGTTTGCTGGCTTGCCTGTGACTCCAGACACTTGATCCGCTTCTCTTGCTCCCTCAGCCCCCCGAGGTGCTGGGCAACCAATTCCACTCTGTGGGGAGCAAGGGCAGCCCAGGCCATGAGGGCTGCTTGTTCGTACAGGGGCCACCCATCCTCCCTGTCTGTCCCCCACGTCTCTTGGGAACCGAGACTGAAGTTCTGGCTCCTTCCCATCCTTCTCTCCCTTCATCTCTGATCTGGGGCTGGTGGCACCCAGGACTCCTCTGTACTTGGCCAGTCTGCAAGTACTGAGTACTTCTGGGCCCTTCCAGGGGGCTAGGGTCCTGTCCCTGCCTGGGTACAACACCCAGCCAGAGGGGGCGTAGGGTGGGACGTTCCCACCCACCAGCAGGTCAGGAACGGGCCCCTGGAGTGAGGGCTGGGGGTGGACCACTCAGGGTCTGGCGAGGAGGGAGGAGCCCCAGCAGGGAGATGCCCTGCTCACTGGCCTGTCTCCAGACTGCAGGCCAGGCAGGTCCCTGGCAGAGCCCTCCCAGGGGCAGGAGGCTGGGCTGCTGGTCCGCTGTGGCCTGGCTGTGTCCCTGCCCTCTCGGCCTCAGTTTCCCCAGATCCTGTCACTGACAGCAGAGTGCCTCACCCAGATTTGAGGCAGCTGGAACCCCACCAGTGACAAGGATAGAGGTTCCCTGATGCCCACACCTAGCACCCCTTTGCAGCACCCTGCAGACCTAGGTCAGCCCTGGCCCTGCAGTTCAGGGGAATAGACAGCCAGGTCTGCATCGGGGCCACCCACATGCGGCGTAGCAACAGGTACACCTGCCCCCCTGGCCTCTAGGGTCCCACAGGCCGCCCGCACCTGTGTGCAGTCTTCCGCAGCACCTCCCCCTCGCTGTCCCTCCTCCTCCTCTCCACGTTGCTCAGGAAGTTTTCCTTCTGCACTGTCTCCCAGGTAAGGATCTTCTGGTCCAGAGGATCGGGCAGGTCTCTCTCTGAGGGGAGGGCAGGGAGCCTTGCTGGAGCTGCCTGGGCTTCCAGGGCAGAGCCCAGGCTTGGGGTGCGGTGTGGGGCGCCCAGGGGCCAGTGCGGCTAGCAGGGCTCAAGTTAGACACAGGCTGGGCCTGGGGCCTGGCCAGCCTAGGCAGAGCCCAGCCTCGGGGTGCCAGGGCCCCGGCCTCCCCTCGCGTCTCCTCGGCCACCGGGACCCTCAGATGGGCGGCATCTAGCAGGCAGCCTCACCCAGGTGCTCCCGCTTCTGCTGGGCCGCCTTCCGGAAGACCCGCTTGAGCACCAGGCTCAGGTGGCTGAGGAGGATGAAGGGCGGGGCCAGGGCAGGGCGGCCGTGGTACTCCACGATGAGGTGGTAGCGCTGGAACTTCCAGAACATGTCCGCGTTGCCCTGCACCACCTGGAATGTGTAGCTGCAGGGACACACCGTGAGCCTGCCCCATCAGCCCCTGCGTGCAGCCAGCAGCAGTCTATCTAGGCTGTGCCGGAGTCATAGGATCCCTCTCCATACCGAGACCCCGCACTCCCTCTGCCACGGACTCTGGGGTGTGCCCACTGGGGGCCTTCCACTGCCCCCCTGCCCTCCTGGGCAAGCCTGGGCCTCTCCACACACTGCTGAGCCCTCGGGCCCTGCAGACCTGGGCCTACTTCCTAGGAGGAGGGAGGACGGCCGTGGCGCAGGGTGGGCTCACAGGGTGGGCTGCGCCCCCTCCCCACACCCTGGGGCCTCACCTCTCTGCTGCAGGGCCTGGCCAGTGAGCAGGCCAGAGGCAGTGGCCGAGGGCTGGGAGAGAGGTCCCCTGGGCAACCCTCGGGGCTCAGCAAGACAGGGCGACCTGGGAGGGGCAGGCGCCGGCACCTGAACATGGCGATGAGCAGGTTCATTAGCAGCACGTTGGTGACCAGCAGGAAGGTGACCAGCAGGAGGATGACCAGCCAGTTGGCATAGAGGTTGGGGCAGGAGGGCGAGTTCTCCAGCAGCAAGGGGTGGACGGAGCAGTTCACACGGGCTTCTGAAAGACCAGGCACCCTCAGACTGGATGGCTTGGTTTTGGCGCTGAGGCCACCAGGGTGCAGGTGTTGGCTAGGTGACCCGCCACCCTGGCTTACACGGGATCGCCCGAGTGTTAGCACTGAAAGCCCCTCAGAGAAGCCCCAACAGGTGGGCAGCCCATTAGGTCCCCGAGCTCCACCCCCGCTGGGTTTCCACTGGGGCCCTGGATGCACAGCCAGGATACTCTGGGCCGTGGGAGTTGGAGACAGAAAAATCACAGGCCCCGTTTCTGCTGGTCTTTTATGGACTAACTTCTCCATGCCCACCCACAAAAGGCTCCCTAGTGCCCATCACAGGGCTCCAAGCCGGGGGCCAGCCTGCAGCCTTCCAAGCCCACTCCGGCCGCTCTGCTCTGAAGGGCGTTCTCTGGGCAGTGCGGTCTGAGCTCCCGCCAGCCTCAGTATCCCTGAGGGCCCTGACTCAGAGGTCCTGCCGTTGGAGCCAGCCCCTCACCCTGCTCTCCCTGCAGGACCCAGCCCCCACCACCCAGTCTGCAGAGCAGGAGGAAATCGGGGTGAGTGCCCCGCCCCTCAACTTCCCCTTTCAGGAGGGAGTTCCTGGCCCCACAATCCGCCCTCCCCAGGCTGTGCCAGTGTGCGTCCCCGTGTTTGTGTGTGCGGGCATGTGTCTGCATGTGAACACACACTCTTCTCCTGAGCTTTCTAGCATGTTCCTGTGCCTTCCCCTGGGGGGTCTCTGTGCTGTGACCAACCCCGGGCCACCCTGGGGTGGGCCTCTGGGGCATCTGACTCTCAAGGTCCACCTATGTGTACCTGGGTCCCCGTGGCCCACGGGCCTGCTGGCCTGTGTCTGTCTCCCTCGCTGGGGCAAATTCCTGCCTTGTCCTCCTGGCGTGAGTTATTGCCACGGGGCAGCCCCCGTGTGAATTATTGAGTGTTGTGTGGAGGGGGTGTGCCGCAGTCGGAGAGTGCCAGGCCTCATCCTGCTCCGCCTCGACCGCCCTGGAAGCCCCCAGCCCCGTGAATCTGCTCGTGGGACTGATTCATGACCCTCCTCCCTCCTCTGGCGCCTCGGAGAGGTGGCCGGGCTGGTGTTTGTGAAGCCGTAAATCTCTCCGATAAAGGCGGCTTGGAGCTAACGAGACCCCGCACCCTCCCTGAGATTTGAGAAGGCGCCACCAGGCCGGGCTAGAAACTAAATTGCCCCTCGGCCCCCCAAGTCCAGGGGGGAGAACAAGCTGGTGGTGTGAGGACCCACGGGCTGTGAGGGAGCTGCCTGCACCTCGGTTCTCTCCCGACCCAGGAGTTATGTTGGAGAACTCTACCAGGCAGCACAAGTGGGTTTCGAACCTGGAGGGCCCAGAGAGGGGAGAGGATGTGGGCGAGGGTGCCGGGGAGTCCTGGCCACAGACCTGCCACACTGGTTTCTGCCTGTGGTGTCTGCAGCAGCCCACAGAGCTTCCAGGGCCACCCTAGGCTTGGGCCCATCTGCACCCCCTGCCTGCCCAGGTGGTGCCCACCCCTGGGGAGGAGGGCGTTGGGCCAGGCCTGTCCCCTGTGCCACTGGGAGGGCACACAGCCGGGCTGACTGGATGACAGGCACTGGGAAAGGGGACCCCCACCCTGCCCTGGCCCAGGCACCCACCTCGCCCCTCCTGCCCCCTCCTGCCCTCTGGAGCCATATGGTGAGGCGGAGGGGCCGGGGGCAAGCAGGGCCTGGTTAAACTAATGGCCTGGAAAACTGATCCCGAGGAAGAGCAAACACCAAAGGCACGGGCGGCAGGGCTAAGAAAACAGTCCCAGGAAATGGGCCCACGGAACACCCCAATCAGCAGGCAATTTCCAGCCCCTGCCTGTCCCTGGAGGCCTGTGTTTACCCCGGTCTCGCTGTCACCCATTGACAAATAGTCATGCACGCACGTCCTGATTGCTGGCCTGGCTTCGCTGGCGGCCTCCCCCATGGAGGGTTGGGGTCAGGCCTCCCCCACCCATCATGCCAGGACGGGCACGTGGCCAGAGTGGCCCCAGCCCTTTGACACCAGCCTGAGAAAGTGACCCTGCTCCCCATCTCCTGGCCTGTAGCACTGCTGCAGTACCGCACGGGGCTGGCACCGCCGAGCACCCACTCGGCCGCCTTCCCTGAGGGGCTGGGTTCTGCTTTGCGCTAAATCCCTGATACCCTGGGGGCCTGCACAGGGCCAGCCCCTGCCTCTGCTCCCCTTCCATTCATGGTCACAAGATCCACGGCTGAGGGGCTCCCCCCAAACTGCACCCACACACCATGAGCAAGCTCCCCGATTCTCTACAGCCCCAGGTACAGGGCCTGGAGATACCAGGCCTTGTGCCCCTGATGACGATGGGCGAGGCACAATGTAGGTGGAGCCCTAGCAGGAGCAAGGGCGCTATCAGGAAGGGCCAGCAGGCTGTGGGGTCTCTGGAGGTGGGTGGGTGAGGCCCCCACAGGGATAGTCAAGGTGGCCTGGGTGACACCTTCTGTACCCATCCTTCTGCCCCTCGCAGACCACCCAAAGCTGGGCTTGTCCTGCCTCCCCACGCAGAGGCCTGCCTGGAACCTTGTGGTCTCCCTGCCTTGAGTGGGGACCTGTGACTCCAGGCCTGCTCTGTGCGGTTAGCGAGCTGGGGAGCCCAGCCACGGGGACTCCCCCTCTCAGCCAGCTCCAGGCCACAGGACCTCAGCTCGCCCCCCTGGAGAGCTACATGCCGTGGTCACCACCGGGCTGCACCCGGGCAGGGGCCTGTCCCACGCTGGCAGAGGGGTTCCCCACCCCCTTCAGCCCACCCCCGCCCGGCTGTGCGCACTGTCGATCTCATCGAGGGGGATCTGCCCGAAAATCTGCAGGTAGGGCCGGTAGAGCACGCGGCGGAAGATCCACTCCAGGCGGCCGTCCTGGGGGTGGAGCAGGGCCTGTGTGGTCACACCGTAGGCCACAAGCCACACGCTCAGGAAGAAGAGGAAGAAGAAGACGTCTTTCATCTTGGCGGGAGGGAGAGGAGCCATGTCAGTGCCCACCTGGTGGGCACAGTGGGGGCTCACCACCACCCAGGGTCGGGGACCCCAGGTGGGGGCTCGCCACCACCCAAGGTCAGGGGTCACACATAGGAGACCTCACCACCCAGAGTCAGGGGTCACAAGTGAGGGCTCACCATCCAGCAGGGTGGGGGTCCCAGGTGGGGGCACACTACACCCATGTTGGGTGTCCCAGGGGGGCTCACCATCCGCTCCACAATGATGATCTTGGGGCCGAGCTGCTTGTGGATGGCAAAGATGTGGATGAGCCTCAGCGTGAACACCATGAAGTCGATGGCCAGGACGGTGCGGCCGGCCTCGAACGCCGAGGATAGCACCCTGGAGAGGGACATGGGCTAGATGGGTCTGCTGGGACCCAGAGAAGGGAAGACACTTCCCCAAGGACACACAGCTCATTGACCAAAAGGCAGGTGTCCAGTGACTTCAAGGAAACTTGCACACGCACACCCTCCCCCCCAGGCTGCAGGGTCTCTGGCGCCACAGACCTGCAGGTGACACCGACGGTGAACAGGAAGATGGCCACCATGTCACACTTATTCCAGTTGTCCTCCACATACAGAGTGAACTTCTTCACCAGGTGTGTGTCCTCGTCTGTGAAGAAGCCCTGGCAGAGGGAGACAGGCTGGTGGTAACTGCCCGGCCCACCACCCACGCCAAGACAGCCGCTCCCAGACCGGGCTGGGATTTGCAGGATCAGGGCTCAGTCTGCCATGGGGCTCTGTGACCAGGACCCAGTCTATAGCTAAGCCTGGGGACAAAAGCTGAAGTTAGTTTGGACTTGGAGTCAGGGCTACTTGTGACCAGAGTCCAGGGTCAGTTTATTATTTATCTATTTATTTTTATTTATTTATTTATTTATTTATTTATTTATTTATTCATTCATTCATTCATTCATTTGTGGTACTGGGGATTGAACCCAGGGGCATTCTACGTCTGAGCTCCACCCCCAGCCTAATTTTTTAATTCTTTATTTTGAAACAGGGTTTCACTAAGTTGCGGAGGGCCTCACTAAGTAGCTGAGGCTGGCCATGAACCTGTGATCCTCCTGTCTCAGCCTCCCAAGTGCTGGGATTACAAGGGTGTGCCACCACGCCCGGCTCAGGATCAGTTTATATCGAGTGTCTGGACTCAGGCGGTGATCCAGGTTCACTGTCAGGGAGACTGTGGTCCCTCTCAGTGTGGACACTGGAGGCCCCGTGCTGCTCTTGTACAGATGAGGATCCCAGCCCCAAGCACAGGACCCGCCCGAGGCCACAGCCCGAAGCAGCAGAGCCAGGGACGCAGGTCCGCCCTGGCCACCGACCTGCCGGATTTCCTCCAGCACCAGCGTGAAGACCCAGAAGTAGAGGGTGACCTCGGAGCCCGACGGCCCCTGGGGAGGAGGCCTGAAGTCCACCAGCAGCACGTAGGCGAACAGGAAGAGGAACGCGAAGTACATGACCACGTTCCCCAGGAACACTGTCACAGGCGCACCCCAGAACTTCCGCCAGCGGGTGATCAGGAAGGCGGCGCGCGGGCCTCGGGCTCCTGGAGCCCTGGGCACCTCCACAGGCTCCTCCACCCTGTGCCGGTGCAGAGGAGGCCGCTGTGGGAGCCCACCTCTGCCCAGCGGAGTCCAGCCTCCCGCCGCCACCCCCGGCCCCTCTGTCCTGCCCGTTCCCCGTGGCCTCGTACTGGCTGCCCGGGCTGCACAGCAGGCTCTTCTCCGTGTCCAGGCTGTCCAGCTCCTGCAGGTCCTCCAGGCCCGTCCTCAGTGGGGCCTCCTTACTGTGGTGCAGAGGGACAGTCAGGGCCCTCGGGAAAGCACCTGCTCAGCCCGAGCACCGGCCACCAAAGGAAGTGTTGCGTCCCCTGAGTGGGATAAGGACCAGCGTGCCCAGCTGGACACAGGGGCCACAGGGATGCACGACTCAGGGAGACACAGGGAGGCGCCGGCACCTGGCTGCTCCTCGCCCTGACCCACCTGAAGGTGATGAGGTTGGTGTAGATGAGGGCGGGGCAGGTGAAGGCACCCAGCAGCCTCAGGATGGGCGTGCCGGTGGCCATGTCCCCCCACCAGATCTTAGTCAGGAAGGCCTGAAATAAAGATACACCTGCTGGTTCCCACCGCCACACCTGTGCCCTGTGCCAGGAACACCCTTCCTCGAGACGCCTGACAGATGCCAATGGCTGCTCAAGGTCCCCGCTCCTGGACCCCCGTCCTGGTGGGAAGTCTGCAGGCAGGAGCTCCTCAGAGGAGCGCAGATTTTGTGGCTGTTGCAAACTCTTCAATAGGGGGATGGTGGGGCCGGGAGGAGACCCAAGGCGGGAAGAGTCCCTGGCAGAGGGAGAGGGACCCGGCCGTCTTGCCCAGCCCTTCCCATATGGCTGTGACATGGGGAGGGGCTGAAAGCCGGGGATCAGCTGGGCGACTCCCTGTCCCGGGGTGGCCTGGGCTCCTGTCCGCCCGCCCTGCCCTCCGCAGCCCTCCATGGCCGCCGCTCACCTGCACGCCGTCATGGGCGAAGAAGGCCTTGGCGTCGGCCTCCGTGGCCAGGTGCAGGCAGGTGGTCCGGCTCCAGCTGCGGTTCCGACGCACCAGCAGGGCGAAGGCACGGTCCTCGTTGTTGCTGTAGCACTCGGAGAAGAGGTCTGCCCGGTGGGGCCCTGGCTGCTGGGGTGGGGCGCTGATGTCCAGCACCCAGCCCCTGTCCTCGGCCCAAATCAGGCTCTGCAGGACGGGCCCTGCGGCTACCTCCCAGCGCCCTTCCCTAGCCTCCATCCTTCTCTGGCCCTTCCCTTCCCTCAGGGGGACAGTGGGGTCTCCGTCCCCTGGAATGTCCTCTACCCTGAAGCAGTGTGTGTTCAGGGGCTGTGTCATCTCTACCATGTGCCCTCCCACTTGGGAGTTACAGCCAACCACTCCCAGGAGGAGCCATCCCTCTGTCCTTTCTACAGAGGAGGCTACTGAGGTCACCCTGGGCCACACAGCCAAAGAGGCTACCCGGAGGAGAACCCAGGCCCTTCCTCCTGACCCTCCAGCACCTTCTCTCCCCACGGCCCTGGCAGCCCGCCTGCGTCGCTCACCCAGGGCCAGCTGCTCGTACTTGGCTTCTCGCATGGTGCGGGCCACCTCGGCCTCAGTCTCCAGGCGGGACATTTCTTTGAGGATTTTGCAGGCGGCTAGAGCAGCTGCCACACCCTCCTGGCCCTGGAAGACAGGGTCTCAGGAGGTGGTCCTCCTCACCCCACCCCTCCCTCGAGCCCCTCCCCAGGAATCCCCGTGGCCCCCTGCTCACCATGGCCCAGAAGTAAGTGGCCATCTCGTGGCGGTTCTGCAGCACAGCCCAGAGGAACAGGTCCCTCCAGGGGTCCTCGCTTCTCTGGTTGAGGTCCAGCAGCCACTTCTGGCCTGTGGGTCGCTTGGCTGGCCCCCTCTCCTGGAGGACATGGGTGTCGGCCTCTAGCCCTGGCCCGAGCCCCGCCCCAGGCTGGCCCCAGCTCACCGCCCTCCTCCGACCAGCCGCCCGGCTGTCCTGGTAGAGGCCGCGGCAGGCGTCCTGCAGGAAGTCCTTGAGCACGCGGGAGACCTCCTGCAGGGAGAAGGCGGGCGGCCCCGTGGGCAGCTCCCGGGCCTGCTGGGCGCCCAGGCTGGCCAGCGTAAGCCGGCCCTCCTCGTGCTTGCGCTGCAGCAGGTCGAAGAGCAGGCTCTTGGGGGAAACGGAGCGGTAGAGCTGCTGCAGCCGCCCATAGGTCAGGAAGTCGGCCATGTTGGCACCGCTGTCCACAAAGAGGCGCACGAACTCGGGCTTGTTGCTCACCAGGGCGTCCATCAGCACCTCCTCCAGGTCACAGGACTGGACTCGCCCGAGGGAGGGGGGCAGGGACAATGAGTGTGAAGGCAGAGAGGCCCCAGGCCTGGGGAGCCCCTGCCCAGAGCATCCCGGCCTGCCCCCAGGGCTCGGGGCACCCGGGACTGGAAGGGTCCCCAATGTGCTGGTGGACATCGAGGGTGTCATGACCCCTGGGCTTTGCGCTGGCCCACACCCCAAATTAATCCAGCCTGTTCTTCTGGGGTACCCTAGCCTTGTCTTGACCTTTAACTAGGACAACAGCCGGGCCAGAATGGGCCCAGTTGGCAGCCCTAGGACCCTGGCTGCGGCCCTCTCCCGCATGGTCCCTGCCCCATGTCGGCTGGAATTGGGGCGTGCGTGCACCACAGGCAGGGCCGGGAGGCACCTTCCACTCCACGTCCCCGCTGAAGATCTCGCTCTTGGCGATGTCCACACGGTCCCAGGCCACGGCTAGCTTGAGCTCGTCCAGATAGTCCTGGGCCTCTTGGCTGTGGCTCTTGCAGGCTGCAGGCAGACCGGGATGGGGGATGGGGGTGAGGGCCCATGGCACCCAGGGCACAGAAACTGAAACTCTGCACGGGGATTTGAGGGCACTTAAGAGGGGACCACCACTGCCCCAAACAGCGGCAGGAGGCACAAGACTGTAAGAACACAGGAGCCGATGGACGCCCTGGGCCCCCCCTGGGACCAGGTCCAGTGACACAGGAGGGCCTCAGATGACCTCCAGACTTTGAGTCCACTTCCTAGCACTGAGTCCAAGTCCCCTCCTGTGGACGGAGCGGGGCATCACGCCCCCACACGGCGGCATTTATTCCATAGGGAAGGGTCACCCGGGAGAGGCCCAGCAGCGCCTGGCTGGCACGGGCTCTGGAGGTCTTCGTCATCACAGACCTGTGAGTTAAGGGCACCGGGCCTGTGTCTCCACGGCTGTGAGCCAGGCTTTGAGTTCACAGGTGTCCGGGACAGAACTGACTGCTGAGAGCCAGGAAGGATCCCGACTCGGGGCTCCCTGGGCCTTACTGTCCTGGGGAGGGGGTCACCAAATCCAGAACCACCCATGATCCAGATGCCCTTTCCTGAGGGCCCCTTACTCCAGCGTGTCCCCACCACTCGCCTCCCGGCCTAGGACCTGTGCCCAGCAAGTCAGCCCTCGGCACATTCCTCTCCAATAGAAAGCTCACAGAGAGATCATCGAACATCTCTGTCAGCTGTCAGGTGGACAAACACCGTGGGTCATCCATGCAGTGGGGCGTCATGACTCAGCCTTAAAACAGAATTCTGACACACGCCACACCATGGATAGACCTTGAGGACACTGTGCTGAGTGAAATAAGCCAGACACACAAGGCCACATAAAGTGCCTGTGTGTGCGTGTGTGTGTATGTGTGTGTGTGTGTGTGTGTTACTGAGGATGGAACCCAGGGCCTGTTCTACCTCTGAGCTACACCCCAGCCCTATTTTATTTTTTATCTTGCAACAGGGTTTTGCTAAGTTACTGCATGCTGGCCTCAAATCTGCGACCCTCCTGTTTCAGCCTCCCAAGTACTAGAATTACAGGTATGCGCCACAATACCCAGCTCATATTGTACCTTTGAAATGTCCCAAACTGTCAAATCCATAGTGACAAAAAAAAAAATAGATGGGTGATTTCCAGGGGCTCAGAGAAAATAAGGAGTAACTGGTATTGGGTATGGGATCTCTTTTTATGTTGATGAACATATTCTGAAATTGGTGATGGTTGTATCACTTTGTAAATAGACCAAAACCCACTGAATTGAACACCTTCGATATTTTTCAAATCGTGTATGTGTGTGAGTGGTAACATTTCCTAATACAGAGTACCTCATGAATTTGTGTCATCTCCCCCACCTGGGAGGGTCAGGCAGGTGTAAACCATGAACGCTGGCGAGGCTGCTGAAACCAAGCAGCTCCGAGTACCGCCGAAGACGCCTCCCGCCCGGTCTCACCTTTTACCAGAGCCTTCAGGATGACAGTGTCCAGCTCCTCGGAGCCCTCCTGCTCGAAGTCATACACGGTAAGCAGGTGCCCATGTGCAATTATGTTCTGCAGCTGAGAAGAAGCCCCGAGGGGTGCCGGTGGCAGGGCTGAGTGCAGTGGGTGGGCACGAACCCGGCAGTGTCCCCAGATGGGTGAATGTGTGCCCAACACCCTCTGGACCTGGCACAGGACTACCCACAGACCAAGGGGCTAGCTGTCAAATTCCTCTGCCCCAGGAAGGCCTGAAGCAGGAGCTACCCTGGGGTCCTGGCAGTGTGTGTGTGTGTGTGGGGGGGTCTGCACAGGTGCGAAGGGAGGGGGCCAAGATGGAGCTGGCAGGGACTCCTGAGAACCAGCCCAGGAGGAGGGCATGGGGGGATAGAGGAGGAAGATCAGCACTCCCGGGTTCCCAAGTAGCACCCACCAGCCTGGTCCAGTGCACAATGGCCTCCCAGGAGAAATGCTCACTGGGGAACTTCTCTCGGAACTGCTTCTCAGCCACCTGGGGCACCAGGAGGTGGGGCTGGTTCACCAGGGCAGCAAGCACATCAGCGATGCCCCCCGAACCCGCCAGGATCAGCCACGGGGCAGCATGCTCCACGGCCCTGGAGATCCTCTACAGTGGGCAGGGGGCAGAGTGGACCTCGAGTCAGCCCAAGGGACATCCAAGTGCACATATGGGGGGCACCCCACATCCCCCCCAGCCCTGGACTGGGGGTGTCCCAGGGATCTGTCACTCTCTACGGGAGGCTCTGAGCAGCCGGGGGGACTACAGCCCCTCGCCCTCCCCTGCCCCTACCTCCAGCGTGCTGGGGTCGCCATTAACCAGCAGGCAGAGGACGGGAATCTCAATGCTGCTAGTGCCTGCAGATAGAGCAACCCACGAGGTCCCTTCAGATGCCCAGTGGGGACCGGGACAGGAACCCTCCTCGTGGGGTGGGGTGATCACCCAGACTCAGACTCTAGCTGCCACATTTCTGGGCACTCAATGGTTAAAGGCTTTTTCTAATGAAGGGCTGGCTTCAGGCTGCACCAGACCTCCCCCCCCCAAAGGCCATGAGGACCCAGGCTTCCAATTCTACACCCGAGCTGTCCACACAGGTCTTCTGTGGCTGGAGCCAGCATGCGGCCATTAAATGTCAAGTGACCCAAAGAAAATGAAAGCTCAAGTCCCTCGGCTGCACCTGCCATGTTCAGGAGCCCACACTGGACGCTGAGAGCTCCTGTCCTCTGGCACAGGCCGTCCTGTTGGACAGGGCTGTTCTGCAGCCTAGGAGACACACTGAGCAAATCCAAGAGGGAAAGGAGGGGCGTGTCTCAGGCTTCACCCCTGAATAGAATCTGGAAATGAGGCTTCCACATGCCAGCCCCCTGAGAAACCTGGACCCTTTGGGGTTTTCTGGGTGGGAGCAAAAGTCATCATGAACTGCCTGGAGAGGCCTGAATCACCGCAGGGAAGCCGACTTCCGAGTGGGGATCCTCTAACTCCTAACCTGAGTGAACTGCAGGGGTTAGTCAGGGCTGGCCACGGCGCTGCCTGGGCCAGCTGGGCCACAGTAGAGGGGCCCAGTGTGGATGGTGTTAGAAACTTTGTATGTCCACTATGAAGACAGGTTCAGTTGACCTTACCAAGGAATTGCATTTTTGCTTATTAATAGTTTGTATTACTCATACATACTATAAACAATTATATAGTTTGTTTATAAATATTACTTACACACTAGTGTTTTCCCAACACATGGGGCTTTAGAGCCAGGCCTGCAAGGCCACAGTGAAGCCTGTCCCGCAGGCAATGCTGCCCCCTGGTGGTAGTGTGCCTTATAGCCAGCGGAGGGAAATGGCCCTCTATGAACTTGTTACAGACCTCTTTTTGCATCTCAAAGCCCTAAACCCACAGCCAGGGACCGCAGCCTGGAGAGCCCCATGGAAAGGAACCTGCAACGGCCCTACCACCTGACGGGGATGTCACTGCCTGGCGGAGTACCCTCCATCATCCCTGCCCCGCAGCGCTTCCTCCCAGGCCCTCCGCCCAGTCTCAATACTCAGGCTAGCTGGGGGCCTTTGGCCTGGAGGCCCTTCCTGTCCTCCCTGGGGGGGGTCTCCTCACTGTCCCGTGCCAGGTCCCCAAGTCCCCTGGGCCTTACCCCCGTAGCCTGTCCTCTGTTGTGAGATATGCTTCTCCAGCCTCAGCCGCAGTTCCGCCAGCCCGTCCCCCTTCCCTGGGTCGCCCGGCTCCACCAGGATGAAGTGGGAGAGATTGCTGTCCAGGGGGCAGAGGGCGCCCTGGCTGCCGCCGTCATCTGCCGGATAGTGGATGGGGGCGTCCTCCTGTGCCGTGCGGGGAAGAGCAGGCAGAGCCCTCAGGAGGCAGCTCGGGCCTGCCACGTTGCTGGGCCTTCCCCATCAGGCCCCGAAGGCTTCAGCATGGGCCTTGGTTTCCCCACCCCTCAGGCGGGGAGAGAGGCTGGGCTGCGGGGCCCGGGGGGCCTCCCTGGACAGACAGAGCCACGGAGATAGCCAGGGTTGCAGAAGCTCCTCCTTCTAGACTCTTCTGGGCCGGAGTCCAGACCTTACCGGGGCTGCCTGGGCCTCTACTTGGCCATGTCTTAGACAGACATGGAAATGTGAATGAGAGTCAGCAAGCAAAAGCCACTCGCCCAGGGCGTGGGGTTGGTGGTCCTGAGAGCCCCATCCACAACCAGCAGGGCTGTGACCTCCTTTCCTGAGCGATGCTGCCACCAGGGGGCGCATGCCAGGCCCTGCGGCCCCTCCCTCCCACTGGCCAGCTCCAAGTCCTGTCCATCCAGAAAGCTTTGTCCCATGGTCCCAAATCCTTGGGGGCTCCTGAGGATGCGACTGGCCTGTCTGCCCCTCTGGCCTCCCAGGCCCACTGAGGCTCACCTGCACGTGGTCCAGGAACTGACGGTGCAGGACACGGCCCAGCGAGGCGATGCCGATGGCCACCACGCGGACCTTGGTGGACGTGCTGGCCAGCGAGTGGTCACGCACAGCCTGGCCGACGTGCCGGGCCAGGCCCACGCGGAGGGCGCTGGTCAAGATCCAGGCACCTGCAGGGTGGGGTGAGAGGGCTCACTATGCCATGTGGCCCAGGTCCTCCCTAGCCAGCCTGCCCAGGTCCACCAGACTGGCCCTGAGTCCTTGGCCCAACCTATAGCCAATGGCCTGGGAATCAGGGTCAGGATGCTAGGGAATGCCTTAAGGCACTGATGGGGAAACTGAGGCCGCAGGAGGGTGAGGCACCTGTCCAAGGCCACTCTGCAACTTGGAGCTGCCTGGGCCAGAGCCCGGGGCCCCAGCCTGGTGAAGAGACAATATTCCTTTGCTCAGTCCTGGAGGGCCTGTGCTGGGGAAGCCCTGCCCTCCCGTGCTAAGCTTACCCTGAACAAAGCCGGTCACAGCTGAGCCCCTTACCTGTGCTGGATAGGACCCAAACTACAAAGCCCTACATCTGGTTACCGATCCTTTTTTCTTTGCTACAATCATTTCTGCAGCCATGGATTGCCCCGGTCCCCCAAATCCTCCTACTGGGTTTTCTGGAGGCAAAACTGGCCTCAAAAAGAAGCCCAGTAACTTGACTGTGACCCCAGCTAGCCAGCCAGGTCACTCCCCAGGGAGGCCAGGGGGCAGTGGGGCCCCACCCCCGTGCACCTCTGTGCATTGGTACAGGCAGGTGGCAGGGGCATTTCACCACGGCCCTACGAGTAGGGGGGCAGTTCTGGGGAGGCCAGGCCTCTGCCCACAGCGGAACCTCTGCCTCGCCTGTGCCAGGTCCCCATGAACTGCTTCTGCCACAGCCCTGGACGCCCCCAAGGGTGGGCGGGTTAGAAGATGTGGACGACAATGGCCGTGGGGTCAGTGGGGGTGGGGTGGGCGCGGGCCGCGACGGCAGGTCACCTGTGCTCTGAGCTGCCTTCACCAGCCCCTTGCGCAGGACATCCCGCAGCCAGGACTTCATGGCGAAAGGCCGCTCCTCGCCCACCAGGGACACCACCAGATTGGGGGCCGGCAGGTGCCACTCGGTCAGCAACAGGTCGAAGAGGATGGAGGGGGCCACGCCGCTCGGCACCTTCACGAACTATGGGAAGGGTGCTGGGGGCTCAGGGGAGGTACGGGGAGACCCTGGGGGACTGGGGAGGCACAGGTGGGGGAGGGTGCTGGGCATGCAGGGGCTCAGAGTCCGGGGGACCCTGGGCTCAAGGGTGCACTGGGGATCAGAGTGCAAGGGCCACTGGGCACCGAGGAGCCTGCATGGTGGGGGCAACAGCAGAAGAGAAAGGCCCTGGGAGCCTGGTGGGGGCAGGATGGGTCTTGCCTGGATCTGGCCTGGCTTCCTCCTCAGTGAGCTCAGGGCCTGGGCCAGGGCA
Organism: Glis glis; assembly: GCA_004027185.1. Taxonomy (NCBI): domain Eukaryota; kingdom Metazoa; phylum Chordata; class Mammalia; order Rodentia; family Gliridae; genus Glis; species Glis glis. The sequence goes on from PVJS01005853.1 coordinate 42,754, forward strand.
GGGTCCTTGACACACTCACCCCAGCGCCTCCCAGACCTCTCAGAGGACCTCGGGGAGTTCCAGGGACTGCTGGGGCTCTGAACCTGGCCCACAAGGGGCAGCCTCCAGGCGGGAGAGCACTGGGTGCCCAGCTTCCTGGGAGGACACGGGACTTGGGGTTCTGGGTGTGGCAGGTCACCCGGGCCTGGGCCACCCTACCTTGCTCCGCTTCTTCCCGGACCCTCCAAAGTCGACCTCACCCCGGCACAGGCCTGGCCCTCGCCCGTCTCTGGTGTCCGGGGGGCTGCCGGGACAGCAGCCCTGGGCAGTCTGCATGACGGCCTCTCTGTGGGGACACAGTGAGCCCTGGGGACAGAGAGGCTGACCCCGCTCCCTGCCTTCACAGGGGAAGCTCCCTTCTCAGTCAACACGCCGGCAGAGACTTGGGGATCCCCAGGAGGCCACCCGGCCCAGCGCTCTTCCCTCCAACCAGCTCCTCCGCGTGACTGGATCAAGCTCCTTCCAGGTGAGGACGGGGGACGGGGTCCAGACCCTCTGCCAGGCTCTGATCCTGCTACTCACCCCACCCCGGGCATCTGGGCGCGGCCACACTTCTCTGGAGGCTGTTGCGGGGCTGTCCTGGAAATCCCCCAAAATTTAGTGGAGGGTTTGCCATTTTCTAGCAATTCAGTCCACCCAAGACATGCTTGAAGACACCCTGGGCGCTCCTGGGTGGGTAGGTGCAGGGCCTGGGCAAGACAGCATAGAGGAGGGACCACCCCGCCCTGCCCAGGAGGCCCAGAGAGGGGCGGCGTGGCCCCAACTCACAGGTCCTGCACCCTGGCCCGGCCGGCTTTGTTTCCCAACCACCCAAAAGCCAGGCTCCCAGCCCCACTCTTGCAGCAGCGACCTGAGGGGACTGCCCGTGTGACATGCAGCTGGGTCCCTCCAGGCCCCCAGCATCTCCTTGGCCAGCTGCCCAATGTCCCCCAGCCACTGGCACCAGCCTCAGCTGACCACAGCCTGGCCCATGTCGGCCTCTGAAACTCAGTGTGGGAAGCTGGACGGTTCCTCCCTGCCCTCCTGGAACCAGGTGCCCAGCCAGGGGGAGAACACAGGCTGCTGGCAAAAGTCTCCTGAGGGCTCCCTCCAGGGGGGAGCAGCCCCCAGGCTCCCTAAAACCTGTTCAACCTGGACTGCCCCCCACTTTCCACTGAGCAATTTTGCAATTTGCAGGGTTACCCCAGGCACCCTGGACAGTACCTGGCCACCGATGGCCCTTGTGAAGCCTCTGTCTCTTAGAGAGGGGCCGTCCCTGCACACAGTGGTGGTGGGGGGGGGGCAGAAGAGGGGAGAGAGTGACTTCAGACACAACAGGGACATGTCCCCTGCTCCTGGGGGTTGGCCTCACATGGGGCTGAGGCCAAGATCCTCCCCTGTGCCTGTTCCCCAAAAAGAAGATAATTTCCCAAAGATACATCCCAGCCCTAGCGTCCAGTTGCTGTGGCTGAGACCTTCTCTGGAATAGAGTCTTGCAGATGTAATTAGGATACGTCAAGACGAGGCCACATGCAGCGGGGTGGGCCCTCTCTCCGGGACCGGTGTCCTTATACAAAGGGTATTTTCTTTGGTACTAGAGATCGAATGCAGGGGCATTCTACCTCTGAGCTACACGCCCAGCCCTTTTTAGTTTTTTATTCTGAAACAGGGTCTCAGTAAGTTGCTGAGGCTGGCCGCAAACCTGTGATCCTCCTGTCTCTGCCTCCCAAGTACTGGGATTACAGGCGTGCGCCCCCTCCCCCGGCTTTAAAAAGGGGAAATGTGGATATAGACACACACACACACACACACACACACACACACACACATACACACACACATACAGAGAGAGAGAGAGAGAGAGAGAGAGAGAGAGAGAAGACGGTGTGAAGACATAGAAGACAGGCAGAGCTTGGGGAGATGTGGCCACAAGCCAAGGGATACCAGGGGCCCCAGAAGCTGGAAGGGGCAGAGGGACCCTCCCCCCGGAGCCTTCAGGGGAGCGCATTCTGCTGACATCTTAGAATGACAGTTTAGGACTGCTGGTGTCACCCATGTGGCCTTTGACCCGGCTGGGCCCCAGCAGTTCTGCTGTCTTCTGCCCTCCCCCGGCTGTGTGGCCGCAGTCAGCCCCCTCCCCCATGCTGAGCTTCCTCATCGGCCAGGCCAGGCCGGGAGACGTATTGTGCTCACACCGCCCTGCTGGCCTCTGTCCCTGGGGGATGCAAATCCTTCCCTACTTCCCACTCCCAGAAAGGAACTTGGCACCCAGGGCCTGCAGAAGGGCAGGATTTGCCTGCGGCCCTCCCAGCTGGCAGAGCAGCCTGACGGTTTTCATACTGAGCCAGGGTGTGAGGACAAGTCTGGGCTGGGGCCGGTGCGGGGAAGATACGGCCGTGTATCAGTGTCCCACAGCTGGGACAAAGGACCACAGACACGGACGCCCAACACCGCAGGAATGGGCTGTGGTGGTTCTGAAGGAAGAGCCCAACCAAGGCGTGCAGGCCCACGCTCCCTCCTGCCTCCTCCGGCCTCTGGGTCCCCAGGCATCAGGGCTGGTGGCCATGCTACACCATCCCCACCTCTGTGGCCATATGGCCATCCTTCTCTGTGTCTCTGTCCTCTCCTTTTCTTGTAAGGACACCAGTTGCTGGGTTTGGGCCCCATCTTCCCTCGACCACATCTGCAAAGGTCCTATTTCCAAACACCATCAAAGGCTGAGGTTCTAGCACAAGTCCCTCCTTAGTGCCCACTCTTGGGGGTAGGGTCATCCCTCGCCACATCTGGACATGTGCTCCACAGCAGGGGATGCACTGCTGGACGAGTTCCTGGGGACCTGAGCCCTGGCCCTGACCCTTGGCTTGGAGACAGGCTGGATAGACAACAGTGACATCCTCACCTGCCCCTGAGCCTCAGGCCAGGGAGGGGTCCCTCTTCTCTCCCCTTCATCCCTGGGGGGAAGGTGGTGGGCAGCCTCACCTTGGGAGGGGTCCTGTGGGGCTCCCCTGGCCCCTGAAACTTCCCTGCAAGGCCCAGGCCCCAGTGAACATTCATTGGCCTAGGGCTCAGTAGCGCCCTTACCTAGCCCCCCGGGAGTAGCACACAGGGGAGGCAGGATGGGCCAGCAGCCCATCACCTCTTTCCTGGCTGCAGGACCGGTGGGCTGGGCCTGGCCCCTGCAGGCCAGGGGAGGCCAAGATGGACACAGAGGAGCAGCCTCGCCTTCCCTGGTGCTGTGACAGCCACCACACCAGCTTCCCAGCTCAGAGCTGAGGGGCATTTGGGCAGGCGCCAAGCGCCAGGCAAATGGGGCCACCAAGAGGGAGGGGATGCAAATGGCCTGGGATTTGCATGAGCAGGTGTCTGGGTCTTTAATGCCCCCTCCCCGCACGTTCCTGGAGGGGTGTGGGAGGGTCTGGAGAGGGAGTTCTATGGGACCCTGGGATAGAGCCCTCTTCTGGAACTCCCAAGAGGCAATACCAAGGTGGGCGCCTGGCCTGGCAGCAGGGCACTGGGGCTCTAGCCAGGGGCTGGTGGCTACTGCTAGCCAGAGACTGTCATAGAAACCGCCGGAGCAGAACACGGCCCTCTGACATGGTCCAGGCTGGGCAGCCGGGCTCTGAGTCCCAGCCCAGCTTGTCCCTCAGCCAGGGCTCCGGCAGGCCCCTCAGGCCCCTGAGCCATCTCTCCATGAGATGTGGGTAGGTAACAGGAAGCTGGGAAGGGCCCGTGTGCAGCAGGCAGAGGTCGGCGCTGGGCCTTTGTCCCCCAGTGAGCTCCCTGGCCTTCCTGGGCAGGGTGAGCATATGTGTGGTCGCCCCTTGCCTGGCCTCCGAGCCCCTCCTGTCTCGCAGGCTGCCCACAGACCCTGCCTCCGAAGCCAAGGCTCCAAATCCAAAGGCCTCCACCCAGAGCCTCCCCAAACACTGGGAAGCCCCTTCCTTCCCCACCGTGGGCCCGTCCCGCCACAGCCTCCTCTCCCCACTAGAGATAAGGAAACTGAGGCAAGAAGCAGGGAGGTGGGCAGAGCCACAAGGTCCATCCGCCCTGCTCACCCTGGGGAGGGGCTGGCACAAACCCCGGTCCTGCTCCCGCCTGGGTGTGGCATGGTGTGGCACGGCGTGGCGTGGGGCCTACCTGCTGGTTTTCTCCCTGGCACCCTGAAGGGCAGCTGCCGGCTGGGGCGAGGTGGAGCTGTCTGCCTGCACCGGCTGTGCTGAAGCCCAGCACCCTGCTCCTCCCCGTCCACCACACCTGGCACCTGCAGCCAACACCACCCCAGAAGCCGGTGTGAACAGACACGGGGCCCCCGGCACCGCGAGCCGGCCCTCCTCGGGTCTGATTGGCCCACGGCCCCAAGGGCATGTCCAGTCTGATGGGAGGTGGCTTTGCCTGGGGGTGGCCTGGGCCTGGGCTGAGTCCAGCTATGTCACTTTGTGACAAAGTTGGACGGGTCCTTCAGTCCAGTTTCCCACCAAACCTCCATTCCCCAGAAAGGAGCGGCCCCAAGAGCACACAGCCATGCTGTCCCAGGGAGGAGAGGTGGCAGAGGAACCGTCCCTCTCCCTGCGGCCCCGCGGTGCATCCTGGACACCGCACAGCCATGTGCGAGCCGGGGGTAGCATCTACTTGCCAGGCAGATGGTCACACTTGGGGGGGGGGGGGCTGCGTGAGGACAGTGCCTGCACCCAGCGGCAGGATGGGGTACGAAGAGAGGGGACAAGCCTGCCTTCTGCACCCCAGTGTCCTGGCCCACCCAGTGTCTCCCTCTGGGCCTCAGCTTCTGTCTGTAAAATGGGGACCCTAATAGCCCCGCTTCTGGGAACTTCGGGTAACACAGGGTGAGGGGAGAGTCCAGCGGCATTTCTGTGTAACCCTTTCCCCAAAAGACCCCAAGAACCCCTGCCTGGGTGCCCCTCCTATCTGAGCTCTGGGTGGCTAGGGGACGGTGTCCAGGTCACAGCCATTGGCCACCAGAGGGCGCCCCAGGATCACAGGCAGAGGCCATGGTGCTGTTGCAGGTCCTGGTGGGCCGGGGCAGAAGCCTCCGGCTTTGCCCTGGGCAGGAGGCTATGGTCACTCCCCGCAGAAGTTCTTGTGGGCAGGACTGGGCACGTCCCCTCGTCCCCAGCATTGGCTGGCTCCCTCACTGAGGGGAGAAGGGGCTGTCTGGGGTTCCCAGAAACTACAGGGCAGGCTGGGGGTCAGAGGCCCAGAACTAGCTCTAGGTACATGGGACTCCAGGACAGGGACCCTGCAAGCTCTTGGGGCCTGAGACCCCGAGAGGGGGTCATCTCGGGCAGAAGGGTTAGACGTCGGCTCTGGGCGAGGCTGGGGGGGGGGCTGGGCCCTGGAAGTCCAGCCTGAGTTTAACCCACCCTGCCAGTCCAGGGCCTGGTCCTGCTGTGGTTCCTGCATATGGAGGGTGATGGGTCTCCTGAGACCCTCTGAGCCTGTGAGAGGGGAGACGGTCCTTTCTCACCACTTCCTCTATCCTGGTCAGCCACCTCTGACTTCTGGATCCCCAGGGATGGCAGCAGCCTCTCCCCAGCCATTCCCAGTCTAGTACCAGGTCACGCTTCTCCCTCCCTCCCATTCCCCTGACGATACCCCCCCCCAGCGGCCTCGGTGCCTTCACTCCTGCTGCCTGACCAGGGGCCTCCTTCCTAGAACTCCTCTCAGCTCCTTCTAGCAGCCTGGTCACAGCTCCCCGGTCCTTCCTAGAGACCCCCCTCGCCCCGACCACACCACTGCAGGTACCCCCGTGAGCTCTCTTCCCTGGCGTTTTCGGGGTGCCTCGCCTCCTGAAATGAGCTTTAGTTTCCTCATTTGTTTGTCCGCATCGGCTTCCCCCATGGGACTGCAGGACACAGCGCTCACCTGCCCCCAAGTTCAGAACTCGCTGGCCCGGAGGAGCATGCGCTCAGTAGAGGGACTCAGCTGCAGTGGGAGCCGCCGTGGCGCACCGGCGGGGGCCGGGGAGGCGCTGGCTTTGGGGGAAGCAGCTTTCTGGCCCACACCAGCCCCCGGGGTGGGCAGGGCAGATATCGGGCAGGACTCGGCTGCTGTGGCCCTGATACAGGGGACGGGGTGTCCAGGCGCCATCAGGAGGCGCAGTCCCCGCTCCCCGCCCACAGTGGCTCGGGCTATGGCTGCCCGTCACAGTGGCCCCACAGATGCCAGGAGGAACTTCCTTTTGGGGAGGGCCTCACCCCATAGAGCCAGGTCCTAGTGGGTCTGGCCTGCCCTACCAGGCCTCTGTCGCAGGGCAGCAGGTCCCCTTCCAAACCACCAGCTGCTGGGTGCTGGCTCCACAGTCTGTCCCGGCCACACCCTGAGGCGGCCACTCTCTGGTGCTCATGGGATCAAACACCAACCTGGTGTCCAGGGGGCCAGTGCCTCGGGCAGCCTGAGCCTCTCTCCTGGGACCTTCAGGCCTGGGCCCTTGGGAGCCACAGGGCATTGAATTTTAAGAAAGACGTGCCGCCTCCTCTCCATCTTATGGGGGAGAAACCACCTTCCAGGACCAGCTTGGTAGGGCCCACACTTCCCCTGACCCAGCGCCTCTCTCTGTGCCAGAAGGTCCAGTCTCAGGGTGGGAGGCACCCCGTGCCCCTCCCACAGCAGCAGCCGATGACAGGGACATCACCTCTGACCCCCCCAGTGGGGGCGGGAGGGCCACAGTCCAGCTCTGTAGGACAGCACTACGCCCCTGACCTCTGACCTGCCTGAGCCCCTGCCGAGAGTCCTGGGGGGCAGCAGAGCCACGTGTCCACCCCCAGCCCAGACGGGAGCCCTCCGACCGCCCCCAGGGAGCGAGCCTGTCCTGGCCGCCCCACCCACCCCGGGAAGTCAACAGCGCCCACAGTCCTACAGCCACCCGTGTGGGGCCTCGTCCCCCACGGCCACCAGGTTCTCCCGGAAGTGGTCATCAGTTCTCCCCAGCCCAGCATCTGACCTGGCACGTTGGCCCTTGTCTATGGCCTCTGTCGTGGGGAGCAGGGACAGGGGAGGGACAGAGGATAGGGAAGCCTCAGGCTGGAGTTGTGTCCAGCGGGCCCCTGGCAGCACCTGTAGAGGCCACTTCTACGGCCGCTCTTGTCCTCGGAGCCTCATCTCCGACCTGTTCATCGGCTCTGGGAGGGCTGACCTCCGCACTGTTCTGCAGTCGGGCACAGAGGCCAGAAAGGCCGGGCGACTGGCCTGCGGCGTAGACCAGGCCTCAGCCTCCTGCAGCAGGAAGGAGACCCCACCCTGCTCCCCACAGAGGGTGCCTGTTAGCCACGTGGCAAAATTGCAAATAAAGGGACTGCTCCTGGCAGCCGCTACAGCCGCGGTCACCTCTGGCCACAGGAGCCGGCCCCGTGGGCCCCAAGAGCTGGAGTGGGGCTCCACGCACATGTCTGAGCACAGCGCATCCATTCTGCACACGTGTGTATCTGCGTGTGTGTCTGTTGTGTGTGCACCCTGCACAGCAGGCCTCAGCTGAGGCTGCAGCAAGACCTTCATGCCCTGGGACTTCGGGTCCCTCCAGGAAGCGGGGACATTGAGCGTGTACACCTTGCAGGGCTCCTGAGACCCACTGAGGCCAATGGGTGGAGCACAGTCCCCGGGACACATGGAGGACCAGCAGGCCCCAGGTAAGCGTGCAGAGAGAGGGCCCGCGTGTGCCTATCTGTGGCAGTGTGGACACACTGTGTGCCTGTGTGTGTCGGTGTGGACACACTGTGTGTATCTGGCATCTGTGTGTTGGTGTGGCATGATGTGTGCCTGCATGTCAGGGTGGGGACATTGTGTACCTACATGTGTTAGTGTGGAACCCTGTGTATGCCTGTGTGCCTCTGTGGACACACTGTGTGCCTATGGATATCCGTGTGGACACATTGTGTGCCTGTGTGTGTCAGAGTATACACACTGCGTGCCTATGGGGGTCGGTGTGGACACTGCGCGTGCCTGTGTGTGTCAGTGTAGAAACACTATTTATGCCTATGTGTCAGTGTAGACACACTGTGCTTGCCTGTGTGTTTGCATGTGGACACACAGACACCACACGTATGCACGTATGTATGTGTGGACACTGTGTGCCTGTGCGTGTCAGCGTGGACACTGTGTGTGCTTGTTTGTCAGAGTGGGCACACAGTGTCTGCCTGTGTGTGTCAGTATGGACACTGCGTGTGCCCGTGTTTTAGTGTAGAACACTGTGTGCTTGTGTGTGTGTGGACACCACACGTATGTATGTGTGTACACTGTGGGGGGCATTGAGTGTGGAGGGGTCACTGCATGTGTGTGTGTGTGTGTGTGTGTGCCTGTGGGTGTGCGGCTCAGGGAGGCTGGCGCTCCCGGTGTAGGTACTTTGCAGGAGGACCATGGCTGCCAGTCTGGGGAGCAAAACTGAGTGAAAGTGCTGAGACACAGCTCTGTGAGCCCCACTGCTCCCCCAGAACTCCCCCAGCCACCCACACGCTCCTCGCCAACCATCCCACCACCCTAGGGCTCAATCGCACAACACAGATTTACTGAGAAACGTCTGTGTGCCGGGCATGCTGGTGTCAGGGAACACACAAACAACCAACAAAGAAACACGCAAGCCGGGCGTGGTGGCGCACGCTTGTAATCCCAGTACTTTGGGAGGCGGAGACCGGAGGATCCAGGTTCGCGGCCAGCCTCGGCTCTCTCTCTCTCTCTCTCTCTCTCTCTCTCTCTCTCCCTGTCTCTCTCTCTCTATCTAGTGAGGCCCTCCGCAACTTCGTGAGACCCGGTTTCAAAATAAAGTATAAAAAATAGGGCCGGGGGTGTAGCGCGGAGGTAGAACGCCCCTGCGTTCAATCCCCGGTACCACACACACACAAAAAAGAAACAAAACACACAAGAAGGGAGTTAGATAAATGATTCAAATGACGTGGAGAGCCAGGCGTGGTGGAGCACACTAGTAATCCCAGTACTCAGGAGGCTGAGACAGGAGGATCGCAGGTTCAAGGCCAGCCTCAACAACTCGGCGAGATCCTGTTTCAAAATAAAAAATAAAAATCGGGCTGGGGTATAACTCAGAGGTAGAATGCCCCTGAGTTCAATCCCCAGTAACACACACACACACACACACACACACACAACATAGAGAAAATAAAGCAGGGGAGAACAAGAGGGCAGGGAATTTCAGTTTTAAATGGGCTGGGTCAAAGAAGACCTCATCAAGGTGAGAGTTCCGCCAATCACTGAAGGAAGGGTGGTCTACCTGCAGGACCACCGCCCACTCACCCACCCATGCCTCCACACATCCACCAACCCTACATCTACCCAATCACCCACCACCACCCATTCATCTATCCATCCATCCACCATTCACCATGCTCGCCATCCACCACCCAAGCCTCCACACATTCACCAACCTAATTGCACATCTACCTAATTGCCCATTGCCACCCATCCATCCATTCACCATTCACCGTGTTCACCACCCATCATCCATCCACCATTCACATGTCTACATGTTCACCCGTCCACACACTCACCCACCCACACCTCCACACGTCTACCAACTGTACATCTACCTAATCGCCCAGTGCCATCTGTCCACCATTCACCATGTTCACTGTCTACCTACCCACGCCTCCACACATCCACCAACTGTACATCTACCCAATCACCCACCACCACCCATCCATCCACCATTCACCGTTCACATGTTCACCCGTCCTCACACTCACCCACCCACGCCTCCACACGTCCACCAACTGTACATCTACCCAATCACCCACCACCATCCATCCACCCATCCATCCACCATTCACCATTCACGTTTGCCCGTCCTCACACTCACCCACCCATGACTCCACACATCCACCAACTGTACATCTACCTTATCGCCCACTGCCATCTGTCCACCAATCATCATGTTCACTGTCTACCCACCCACACCTCTACACATCCACCAACAGTACATCTACCCAATCACCCACCACCATCCATCCATCCACCATTCACCGTTCACATGTTTGCCCATCCACACTCACCCACCCACGCCTCCACACGTCTACCAACTGTACATCTACCTAATCACCCACTGTCATCTGTCCACCATTCACCATGTTCACTTTCTACCCATCCACGACTCCACACATCCAACAACTGTACATCTACCTAAACGCCCACCACCATCCATCCATCCACTCATCCACCATTCACCGTTCACGTTTGCCCATCCACACTCGCCGACCCACGTCTCCACATGTCCACTAACTGTACATCTACCTAATCACCCACTGTCATCTGTCCACCATTCACCATGTTCACTTTCTACCCACCCACGACTCCACACATCCACCAACTGTACATCTACCTAAACGCCCACCACCATCCATCCATCTGTCCACCATTCACCATGTTCACCATCCATCCACCCACCCACACACTCACCTACCCATGCCTCCACGTGTTCACCAACCATACATCTACCCAGTTGCCCACTGCCATCCATCCATTAATCCATCCATCCACCGTTCACCAGTTTACATGTTCACCAGTCTACCCATCCCCATACTCACCCACCCATGCCTCCACACACCCACCATCTGTATACCTACCCAATCACCCACCTGCATCCATCCATCCATCCGTCCATCCATCCACCATTCACATGTTCACTAGTCCACATATCCACAAACTCATCCATCCATTCGCCCACTCACAAACCATCTGCCCATGCAGTATTTACCCACCCTTCATCATCCACCATCTCTCCATCCATCCACCCGGTCATCCATCCATGTATCCATCCACACATCTAACTTCACACCCATTACATCCATCCCTCTATCCAACCCATCACCATCCATCCATCTGTCCATCCATCCATATATCCACCCATCAATCTATCCATCCATCCATCTATCCGTGCATCTCTCCACCCATGTATCACCAGCCAACCACCCAAACATTGACTCTCTCCCTCTTCCATCCACAGAAACATCCACCTATCTACCTCCCCACCATCACCATCCATCCGTTTATCCATCTGTCCATCTGTCTGTCCATCACCCATTCATTTCTCTCTCCCGTCACCCTCTCACGGTTCACTAACTTCCGCGTCCAGCCTCCCTGAGATGAACGCGTCAGCTCCTGGTCCTGCGACCGGAGGCCGCTGTCACGGAGGCGCTGGGTGCCGTGGGGTGGGGGCTGCACGGAGGTTCCATGTGGTTTCTCTTAGTCCGCATGTTTCACAGATGAGATCTCTATATCCAGACGCCAGGGCCTTGCCTTCTGCTCCCTTGGCCTCCCCCACACTGGACCCAAGCATGTCTGGGAATTCAGTAGGCACTCAATAAATACCACGGGCTGGCTGAGTCACCTTGCCTCCTCCTCTGCCGTCGCCCTGCCCCTCTTGCCGTCCTGGGTTGGCCTGCTCACCTGAGCCTGAAGCCCACTCCTGGCTCAGGGAGCTCTGGGCCATGGCCCTGCAGTGGGCCCCGGGGGCTTCAGAGGACGAGCCCCGCCAGCCATGGTGCTGGCTGGTAGTGTCAGCAAGCAGGCCAAGGGCCCTGGCCGGTAACTGCCCACCATGGCCTTCAAGGACCTGGGACAGGCCACCTACCCCCAGGTCTCTGGCTCCCCACTCTGAGTGGCCAGGGACAGCCTTGCAAATGCTTGATGGCTTACAGCTGCCCCGGGGTGGACACTGCCTGGGCAGGAGGGGTGTCTGGGAGGCCGTCGCACAGGGGAGGATCCACTGAGGTGGCAGGCCCGGGGCTGCTCTCTTGGGCAGGGCCCTGCAAGGGTTGAGGCCAATTTTAGGATTCTTGGGGTTGGTCAGCACACGCCCAGTTGGAAGAGAAGCTGGGCTTGGTGGCTGGTGGAGGGAGGGCCAGTGGAGGGGATCTTTGGGTGTCCGCTGAAGCTGAACCCCCTGGAACAAAGCAAGCACCAACGGCCCCATACTTTTGTAAATCTTTTCTTCAATTCTGAGAACTGACATTGAGCCCCAGAGCAAGGTGGAAGTACATTTCATCAGACAGGCCAGCCCTGAGGGGCATCTGCGAGCTTCCGGAGAACAGAGAGCATGAGGTCAGCACAGAGAGTCGGTGAGGTCAGATGACAGCTCAGACCAGAGCAAACACAGCGGGTGGGGCAGCTGCTCCCACCTGGGTGCTGGGCGCCAGGGCCCCGGGTCTTGTGCTGGGCAGGGAGCGTGGGTTGCGATTCTGCAGCCACCACGTGACCTCAAGTGGGCCAGCCAGTTGGGGTAGCGGTGGCCCTGCGGGCATAGCTCCCCGTAGCTGGCCACCCGCTGCCCTTCTGAGTGACCCCCAGCCTGCTGTGTCCACTGGCTCACAGACTTTTTCTTGTGTGTGTGTGTGTGTGTGTGTGGTACTGGGGATTGAATCCAGGGGCATTCTACCTCTGAGCTATACCCCCAGCCCTAGTTTGTCTTTTATTTTGAAACAGGGTCTAAGTTGCTGAGGGTGTCACTAAATTGCTGAGGCTGGCCTCAAACCTACGCTCCTCCTGTCTCAATCCCCAAGGGCGGGGATTGCAGGCGTGTGCTACTGTGCCTAGCTTCACGGGCTGCCATTTTTAGGAGTGAGGTCAGGAGGATCCCACGCCATTTGTGGTCACCAAGGGCTCCTGGTCCCCTGCACACCCGTGCACACACAGCCCTCCAGCTTCCCAGTCTGCTTCCCAGCATGCATCTTGGAAGAGGTGGAGGTGGGGTACACACAGGCTGTGAGTAGGTGCACTGATGGCCAACCACTGTGCCCTCAGCGCCCTCGCCCTGTGCCAGTGGCCTGGACCTCCTCTTTACCCTCTGTGAGATGGGAAGAGAGTGTGAGCAGGGCAGGCCCCAGCCCCACTGTGCATGAGGACCGGCTCACGAGGCTGCCTTCTTTGTGGCGACAGGCCTGTCATCAGGTTTGTCCCATGCTCGCTCGCTGCAGTGCACGGCAGGTGCCAGTGCCTTTGGTGACGTGACCTTCAGGCACAGAGCGAATTGGGATGAAGACCTCTGTCCTGCTGTGGCATCCACATCTGGGGGGAACTTAGGGACAGAACTCAGCAAAATACAGATTCTGGGCCCCGCTCACCAGCATCACCTCTGGGTCACTTCTGGGTCTCCCCTGAGCCGACGGGGTCTTTATGTGCACATGGCGGAGGTGAGGCTGCACCAGGGGCTTCCTGTGGGGTGTCCCAGCCCTGTGTTGGGGTGTCCCATCCATAAGGGATGTTCACTGGCCAGGAGGACCTTCTTTGGAGAGACATCAACTGGAGGAACGCAGGGTGGCAGCACCCGACCTTCCACCCCTCCCCCCACCATCCATTGAGCGCCTACTGCATGCGGGGTCCTTTGACAGCACGTTCCTCTCAGGTCAGCTGAGGCCCCGGAAGGGGATGTGGAGACGCCTGGCTCCCACCGGTCACCTTCAGCGGCCTGCACTCTGCTCCTTCCCCCTTAGATCCTCTACCCCACTCACCTCGCCCGGCGGCCTTGTGCTCAGCTGTGGGGCCAGAACACAGCCGGCACTCCATGAGGATTCGGAGGAAGGAAGGAACGAATGAACAGGAAGTCAAGCTGGAGGAGGACGCTGGCTGGCAGACGCTGACCTCATGGTAGCTGCACCCTACCCTTCGCCAGCCTCAGCTTCCCCTTTCCTCATGATGACCCACATTGCCCTCTGATCCTGAAGCATGCTGGCAAAGAGCCTCCAGAAAGTGGGCATGTGGAGGGTGGGCACCATGCTTCCAGAATGTTCCAAGGCCCCAAGACAGCCTGCAGACCAGAGGCAGGGAGAGAGGGGTGCCTCTGGGTCCAGAATAGTGGGGTTGGACAGGTGCACCCAGAATGGTGGAGGGGCTGCGGTGGGTGAGGGGGCTCTCCTGAGTGGAGGGCCTGTCCTGCAGGGAGCAGGCGGCAGCTGGCAGGGTGGACTCCAGGTCCTGCCCCCATGCCCAGAACCCCAGTCCCCACACGGCCACAGGACAGCGACTCACTTCCCCACTGCAGAGACTCCCCTGCCCTCGGCTGACAGGCCCCTGTGGAGTGGTCCTCGCTCCCTTGCCAGTCCAGAGTGGCCGTGGGCTGGGCCAGGCCCTGCGCCCCCAGCAAGCCGGCCTCGCTTGTATTCCCTGCTTTGCTGGACACGGGCCCTCACTCCCCCTCCGCCAGCACCAGCCCTGGCCCAGCGCACCCTTCCCCACCTCCAGGGCCCGAGCGGCCAGCCTCACTTTCTTCCCTCTGTGCCCACCTCTCAGCCCGGCCTCCCTGGCTCCTTGAAGCTTGCTGGGAGCTCACAGAAACCCTTGTCATACTCCCTCCTGCCTCAGCGTCCCACAGAGTAAGCACCTACACTGCTCAGGGCGGGCCTCCCCTGAGCCCTCAGCTCCTCCAGCTGGCCCTGAGACAGCCAGGCCTCCAAGGGCCTCCCAGTGTTTGGGTGGTATTAGTGTGGGGTGTGTGTGTGTGTGTGTTGCTGGGGATTGAACACAGGGGTGTTCTACCTCTGAGCCACACCCCCAGTCCTATTTTATTTTTTATTTTGTTGGTTTTTTTTTTTTGCAGTACTGGGAATTGAACCCAGGGGCATTCTAACTCCGAGCTACACCCCCAGCCCTATTTTTTATTCTTTTTTTTATTTTTATTTTTTGCAGTACTAGGATTGAACCCAGAGGCATTCTACCTCCGAGCTACACTCCCAGCCCATATTTATTCTTTATTTTGAAACAGGGTCTCACTAAGTTGCAGAGGGCCTCACTAAGTAGCTGAGGATGACCGCGAACCTGCAATCCTCCTGTCTCAGCCTCCCAAGTACTGGGATTACAAGCGTGCACCACCATGCCTGGCTTTTATTCTTTATTTTGAAACAGCTTCTCATTAAGTTGTGGAGGGCCTCACTAAGTAGCTGAGGCTGGCTGTGAACCTGCGATCCTATCCCAGCCTCCCAAGTACTGGGATTACAAGTGTGTGCCAGCACGCCCGGCTTTATTTTTTATTTTGAAACAGGGTCTTGATAAATTGCTGAGGGTCTCACTAGGTTGCTGAGGCTAGCCTCAAACCTGTGATCCTCCTGTCTCGGCCTCCTAAGTCCTGGGATGACAAGCGTGCACCATCACGCCCAATGTATAATTTTTTTTATGGTACTGGGGTTTGAACCCAGGGGCATTCTACCTCTGAGCTACACCCCCAGCCCTATTTTTTTTTTTTTGTTCTTTATCTTGAAACAGGGTCTCACTAAGTTGTGGAGAGCCTCACTAAATTGCGGAGAGCCTCACTAAGTAGCTGAGGCTGGCCATGAACCTGTTGTTTTCAAAGCCGGGCGTGGTGGCGCATGCTTGTAATCCCAGTACTTGGGAGGCTGAGACCGGAGGATCCGGGTTCGCAGCCAGCCTCAGCTACTTAGTGAGGCCTTCCGCAACTTAGTGAGACCCGGTTTCAAATAAAGAATAAAAAATGGGACTGGGTGTGTAGCTTGGAGGTAGAATGCCCCAGTACCGCAAAATAATCCCTGGTACCGCAAAAATAAATAAATTTGTTGTTTTGAAACAGGGCCTCTCTAGGTTGCTGAGAGTCTTCCTACATTGCTGAGGCTGGCCTCAAACCTGTGATCCTCCTGTCTCAGCCTCCCAAGTACTGGGATTACAGGTGTGTGCCACCACTCCCGGCTCCATAATTCTTTTTGATGCTTGAGTTGTCCTGCTGTTGACCAGACCTTTCTAAATTGAGGAAGCAGATGGTGCTAGGATATAATTATAAGACAAAATAGCTGAGGAGTTTATACTAATATTTCTAATTCAAATTTAAGGGTTGGTTAGTATGTCATTGATTTTATGTCTGTATTTTTTTTCTCTCATATTGAAAATCTTGGTTCCTAAGGATTTTTTTTCTTTTTTTGTGGAACTGGGGATTGAACCAAGGGGCATTCTACCTTTGAGCTATATCCCCAGCCCTATTTTAGTTTTTATTTTGAAACAGTGTCTCGCTAAGTTGTGGAGGGCCTCACTAATTTACAGAGGCTGGCCACAAACCTGCAATCCTCCAGTCTCAGCCTCCCAAGTACTGGGATTACAAGCATGTGCCACCATATCCAGCTGTACTAAGGAATTTAACATGATTACTTACTTAATATATAAATATATTTTTGTAGTACTGCGGATTGAACCCAGGGGCTCAGAGGTGGATTCGTTAAATTACTGTGCACTGGCTTCGAACCCGCAATCCTCCTATCTCAGCCTCCCAAGTACTGGGATTACATGCATGTGCCACCACGCCTGGCTTATTAGTGATACTATTGATCATGATGCTCCATCATGTGACTTGACCATAGCATAATTCAACCAACTGAAGGACATTTAGGGTCGTTTCTTGTCATTTCATTAACTTAAGTAGTGTGGCAATGCATAGCCTCATGTGCATATAATTTTCTACTTTTCTTAAGTATTGTTGGGTTAGTTCCTAGCAGTGGGATTTTCAGGTAAAAGGCTATATGAACTTTTGCTGATATCGCCAGAATTCCCTCCCCATGAGTGACCAGGAGAGCACCTGGCCTCTCCTGCAGAGTGTCGTCAAACCTCTGGGTTTTTGCCCATCAGATAGGTGAGCAATGGTCTCCTAGTGTACTTTTAACTAGCATTTATCTTGTTATGAGTGAGTCTAAGCATTTTCCCACAGTTGTGAAGGCCCATATCTCTTCTCCTGGGTGCTGGTCATATTTTTTGTCCATTTTCTATAGGATCACCTGCCATTTTCTCCTCCTTAGTTTAGATGTTCTTTATGTGTTAGTGATACTGATCCTTTGCCTCTGATGCAAGTTTGTCACCTACCTCTTTTACTTTTCCACCGGTGGCTTTCTTTCTTTTTCTTCTATTGCTTCCGGGTTTCAAGACATAGTTGGAAATGTTTTCCCTGCTCACAGGGTTTTGAGGAATTTACACATCCCTTCTTATAGAATCTGCACGGCTTCATTTCTACTTCTACACTTGGAGTCTCTGATCCATTTGTAAGTCATTGAGCATGGTGTGAGAGGTGGGCCAGTTCATCCCTGTCCTCCTCTGATAGGCTATCCAGTTGTCCAGCTCCACTTATTAAAAGCACACCCTCCTCCTGGTGACTTGGAGGTACATTCTCCCAGAGAGTTTACAGAATGCCTGCTGTGTGCCCATAGCCATGGCTGTCCCTTCTCTGCCTCTGCCCATTTTGTATGTGAGTGGTTCCCTAGCCCATGGGTCCCCTGGGTATCCCTAGTGACCCCCACAGGCTGAGATTTGTTTCTGCAAATACATACTGGGCCCTGCTGTGTGCACCAGCTGGGTGTGGGGAGCAAGAGGCCCAGGGACTGGAGCTGGACTCTGCTCCCCATCAGGGAGCAGACAGCCCAGGGCACTCAGCAAAGACCTCGAGGAGCTACTGTTCCCTGGCCAGCACGGGACTCACAGCTGAGCTCCATCTCCTTCCTGCAAGGGACGGGGTGGTGATGTCCTAGGAGGAGGGTCTTTTATGTCTATTACCCCCTACCCACCCAAACAACAGTGCAGCGTGGGCTGGGGCAGGGCAGCGCATCACTCACCTCTCAGCTCACTCGCACCCTGGGACCCACCGGCACCTGTCAGTCAGGTCCGAGGGCGAGGAGGACGAGGAGGACAAGGCGCTCATTCTCCGCGGCCCTGGGTGGTGCACAGGCTTCTCCCTTGACCCGCCCAGGCAGTCCTGCTCTCCCTGCCCAGCGATCAGACCCGCGGTCCAGCCCCCGCAGGCTCCCACTGGGCTGTCCCTGCTGCTCCCTAATAGTCCTTTCTCCCCTCCCCAGTCCCACGCCCTTAAGTGGGCAGCGACTTGAGGGCATTCACCGTGGGCAGTATTCGCGTCTGGGTACCCAGGGGGCGTTCAGAGTGTTCGCGCCACCAACACATCCTCATCCCTGAGCGGAGGAAGAGTCCGCGGGAGCCCCAGGGCGCCCCTCCCTCCCTCCCTCCTGCCTCCCACCCCTCCCCGGAGCGGCTCAAGGGCTGGAAAGTGGGCGCCCGCGTCCTAACCGGTCTGTGCCGCCCAGTCCGCGGTGGAAGCACCTGCCAGCCCCATGCCTTCCTCCCTCCCCCGCGCGGCTGGTGCACCCAAGAGCAGGTAGAACGCGCGGGCATCGGGAGCACGTGGGCACGAGCCCGGCAGAGCAGGTGGGCGCGGAAGGGAGAAGGGCGAACAGGTGGACGCCAGCGGGCCGGGGCCAAACAGGTGGGCGCAGGCCAGGGTGGGAGGGGCAAGCTGGGCGAGCAGGTGGGCGCGGGCAGTGGCGCCCGGTGCGCGCAGGGCGGCCTGGGGCGGGGCGTCCGGTGGGGGCGGGGCCTGGAGTCCCCGGGGGACCTGTCCGCGGCCCCGCCCCTCCGGCCACGCCCCGCCCCTCCGGCCACGCCCCGCCCCTCCGGCCACGCCCCCGCCCCGGGCGGGGCGGGCAACGGCCCCCCGCGGCGGGGCTGGCAGCCTAGCTGCCCGCTCAGTGCCCTGGCGCCCGCCTTCGCGACAGCTCCCGGTGCAGCCAGCCGGGCCGGCCCCCAGGGCCCTGCCTCGCTATGGCCGCGTCCTCCTCCCCGCCCAAGGCCGAGAGGAAGCGCGGGGGCTGGGGCCGCCTGCTGGGCGCCCGGCGGGGCAGCGCGGGCCTGGCCAAGAAGTGTCCCTTCTCGCTGGAGCTGGCAGAGGACAGCCCGGCAGGCGGCACGCTCTATGCGCCCATCGCGGCGCCGGGTTCCCTGGGGCCCGCACCCCCGGGGACCCCCGCCGCGCCCCCCGCGCCCCCCGCCGCTGCAGACGTCGGCCCCCGGCCTGCGGTGAGCCTCGACCCGCGCGTCTCCATCTACAGCGCGCGCCGCCCGCTGCTGGCGCGCACCCACATCCAGGGCCGCGTCTACAACTTCCTCGAGCGCCCCACCGGCTGGAAGTGCTTCGTCTACCACTTCGCGGTGTGAGTACCTCGCGCGGGGCTGGGGGAGCGTTGTCCCGGCGCCACCTGCTGCTCCCCACACCCCAGGCGAGGAAGGGGTAAGGGGTAAAGCAAGCGAGACCGGGCACCTGGCCCTTGAAGTTCAGGGATGCTGCTGGGGCTGGGTCCAAACTCCTCACAGGCCCTGCCCAGGCGTGTGGAGGGGCAGATGGATGGGGAGCGGGGTGCTCCAGCCCTGAAGTGTGCCCCACTCCTCTCTGGAGGGCCGTCCAGGTGTTACTGCTTCTGAGAAGAGAACGGGCTAGGAGAGCTTGCCCTTGCGTGCAGTGAGGATCCTCTGGGGTTGGCGCCACTGCAGCCTCAGAGGCCCCCAGGGGCAGAAGGGCCCGAGGCTCAGACCCTCCCAGGCAGGTCTCAGTCTGGGGGACTCGTGGGGGCAGGGATCAGCCCTGGGCAGAATGGCAGGTGCACAGCCCGACTTGGTGGCACACACTTGTAATCGCAGTACTTGGGAGGCTGAGACAGGAGGATCACAGGTTTGTGGCCAGCCTCAGCTACTTAGTGAGGCCACCGGCAACTTAGACCCTGTTTCAAAAATATAAAATAAAATAGGGCTGGGGGTGTAGCTCAGAGGTAGAACACTCCCGGGTTCAATTCCCAGTCACACA
>PVJS01005854.1:0-62348 GCA_004027185.1 Glis glis
ACAATGGAATTCTACTCAGCCACAAAGAAGAACAAAATTATGTCATTTGCAGGGAAATGAAAATAGTTGGAACTGGAGAATATTATGCTAAGTGAGATTAGCCAGTCACAAAAAGTGAAAGGTTGGATGTTTTCCCTCATATGTGGAAGCTAGGGAGAAATTGGGACACAGGAGGGACTCCAGACAAAGGAGGAGAAACCTTAGTAGAGTGAGAGAGGGGACCTAATTGGAGGAGGAGGAAGGGGGGAGAGATACTCGATGAGAGAAATACTTCAATGGACATGATATACATACACAAATTTATCAATGCTAATCACAATGTCATGCACAGGGAGGAGGAGGGAGTGGGGTGGGAGCTGAGGGAGAGCTCACTGAGAGCTGTGCGCATGTATGCCTATATCACTCTGAACTTCATCATGATGTATGATTATAATGCACCAATAAAATAAAATAAAAATAAATAAATTCAATATTGAAATCAACAAATAACTTTTATTTCCTGCATTTTGTATCTAATTAATATGAAGACATCATGGTATAAAATAAATTCATGGGCATCTAAGATTCTTAGAAAATTTAGTTATCCTTTTTCTACAATAAATGGTCATAAAGTCCTGTTACATATAATGGTCAATAAATGGTCAATAAAGTCCTGTTACATATAAAATGCCCCTTTCAAATATTCCCTACTCTCTTCAAACTTTCAACCTTGTTTCTATACAAAGATATGACTCCATCTTTGACAGTACTGAGAGAAGGGGCTCTACTCTTTCTCTCTCAGGTTCTCTACTTCTCAACATCTCTGATTTTTGGCCCTCTTACTCTTCATTTTTGGCTCAGTAGGTCTCAACCCTGGGTGCACATTACAATCAAAACCTGCAGAGCTTTGAAAAAATTCAATTGCCTTGGCCCAGCCTAGACTGATTAGTTGAGAATGTGAGCTGAGAACCACTGAACTAATCTTTTTTTCTTATGAAGAAGTTTCCCTCCTCCCTGTCCAACCATGGCTGCTTCTTTGATCACGGTCATATGTCCCCTCTTCTCAAGGGCACCGATTCATGAATGACTTCTCTTTCTCATGTTCACCAGTCTCATTTTCCAGTTCCCCTCATCCTTCCAAACAATTCAGTTCTTCATAACTTCAAAAATTAGTCCAAGAAGGTTCTTTAATGAAAAAGAAAATTCCCCACCATAGAACATATTGGTAGCAGCAGATGCACCAATCAGCTTGCTAAACAGTTGAAATGGCTTAAGATAGTAATCTTTACAGAAGCCAAAGAAAGCAGAATATACTATAGCTAGTAATAAAAATAGATCATACCTTAGGGTGCAAATGAATAAGTGATCCCAATAGGAGTGATATGTTACACTTTTTCAGTCCTTCACAAAATTATTAAAAAGACAGATTATTTCCTAATAAATTTATGGGATCTGGAATTCATGGTAATAGATATTTTAGTTGATTGATTTTTTTTTTGCTTTTTCTTAACTAGTGGGTAAAATCATTATTCGTTGATAGTTGTCAATGCAATCAATTACCTATGTACTTGCAATGGCTCTTATTACCATGTCTTGAGCATAGTGGACAAGCCATACCATTAGATATGGAAAAGAGTAGCTTAGGAATTGTCATTCCCTTGCCTTTCCCAAGGAGTGCCTTTGTAGAGATGTGTTTTCCAATTATTGGTTTCTATACCATTCTCAATTCTATGGAAAACTGTACATGGCACGTTTAAAAAAGAAATAGTGTTTCCTGTCACTTAGGTAAGAATTTACATGGATTAAAATATTTTGAGTGTACTTTTGAGAATTTTAAAGTCTTTTAGACACAGTCGACAAATTAATGGCAATACAGTAATTTTCAACCATAGACAGCTGCATGATCTTTTTCAAAAGTGTTTTAGCTTTTGGTTTAAGCTTTTCCCAAGAATCATCATAGGAAATCTCTTTATTAATGGAATAACTCAGTGAACATTTTATTATTACAAAAGTGAATTTTAATGCTCTTATTGATGCATTGTAATATTATATCATAGTGAGTTTCAAAGTAATACAAACACCCATGCACATAACATTTTGTGTATTTCTCTCCACCCCCCCACACTCTCCCCTTTCCCCAAACATTTAGTGAGAGTAGTAGTGATACCTTCATATATGGACATACATTACTTGAACTGTTCCTTTCCTCAATTATCCTTTTTCCCATCCCCATGTCCCAATCCCAGATCCCTTCCATTATTCTACTGATCTCTCTCCTCCTTTATCCGAAGTCCCCCTTTTTCTCTATTTTCTTTCTAGCTTCCCCCATATGATAGAAAAGATATGACCCTTGACTTTCTGAGACTGGTTGATCCCACTCAGCATAATATTTTCTAGTTCCATCCATTTTCCTGCATTAGACATAATTCTGTTCGTCTCTAAAACTCCATTTTGTACCACATTTTCTTTATCCATTCTTTTGTCGAAAGAACACTTAGGTTGGTTCTATAATTTTATAGCATCACAATTCTCAATAGCAATTTCTTTTTTAAAAAACAGAATCACTTAGTCTTGGAACACTCATTTCTCCAGTAAAGATTTCTGAAATTTCCATTTATCACTCTTCTCTCCCCAAACCTAATCACCCCTACCTCATTCCAGATGGCCTACTTGTATTTGTAAAAAATGGATTCAGAAACTAATTGCTGCACCATGTGGGTATTGAATACATTAAATAATTTATCATTGGTCAGTTAGCCTTTGAAACATGAAGGGGCAAGGGAAGCCTAAAGTTCCAAAAGGGGTTGAGGGGGAGGGAGAGTAACTGGGTAATACTTCCCATTGCTGTGTCTATATATATTTTTGTTGAAAATAAAACAAATATTTAGTTTCATTAAGTAAAGTGCAAGCTTAATGGCAATTATTCAGTAAAAAAAATCATGTAGAGTAAAAAGCTAAAAGTTGGATATGATCATTTGTTTATATTAACTGAAGAAAACAGTATTTGTGTTACTAGAGGAAACCTCAAATAGCATTTGAAAAAAGAAGTACACACACACACACATACACACACACACACGCATGTTGCCTGATCCCATTTACTCTTGATTGTTTATATGTATTTGTACATATTTATGTATATTGCCTTGCAAGTTCTTTAAAATCCATTAATTCATAATATGCCATAATTTGAACTGAATATGCAAAGATTACTCATTTTATTTTCTAGGGAAAAATTTTAAGTTCATTGCCCCATAATCCAGTTTTAAGGTTATTAAGAATTTGGTGTGGGTGTTTGTGTCTTGGCACAATCATACCGTTCAGTCAGCAGGCAGCTCTAAGTTATGAGGTCAATGAGTCCTATGTCTTTATCAAAGCAAGTAAAGATTCTGGGATTCTGGTTGGAATCATTCTACAAAAAATTTAAATGACTTATTTATCCAGACATTTTGTAAAACTTGCCCTTTGATTAATCCAAGTTGATAGAGTTTCAATATTCTGAAGAGTTTAGAAGTGAATGACCTGTGATTTAGTAATTATTAATCAGAATAGTCTCTGCCGTGCCATAGCAGAAAGTCAGGAAGATTCTGCTCGTTATGATGCAAAAGCTCCTTTTGCTTGTGAAGAAAAACACTCTGATCCCATTTACGCTTAAAACTGTTGCTGTGCTTTTACAGAGTTCTTAGAATCATTGCCCTAAATTTCTTGGCCACAGAAGTGGAGATCTCACAGGAGATTGGGTTAAAAGAGTTTCCAGTGACTTTCCCTGGGGAGAAAGAATTGGACCTTTTCAAACATACTTCCAAAACACATAAGAACTTTACATTGATTAAAGACAACTTTTTAGATGTAAATAAGAAACAAGGAAGTGGAGCCAATGCGTGCAGACATCTCTTGACAAGCAAGTATTGCTGTAAAAGAGAGTGTAAAAATAGGGCAAGTGGTGAAGAGAGCAGAGAAATTGAGGGAAGACATTTCCTTTTAAGTGGAGAGATTGGAAACTGTGTTTGTGTGGATAGGATTGGAGAGTTAAAATGTAGCTATCAGTGATAATGCAGGAGAAACAGGGAAAAGACAAAGAAGCAAAATTCTTGAGGCAGTTATGATAAGTTCCTCAGTTTAAGTGAGGGCATTGTCCTGTGACAGGTTAAGGGATATTTTCTCCATTCTAAGAGCAGAGGATAGAGTTGGGGAAGTGGGCTTGGGGTATGGAGGGGATGTTTAAGGAAAAATAATATAGAGAGTAAAAAAGTGAATTTAGAAAGGGAATATAGTAGGTTTCCCGGCAGTATTGAGACTTTATTTGGCAATTACAACAATAAATTTAAAGTGAAACCAAACAGCTATATGATTTTTCCTTAACAACATAAATCAGCTAGTATGCAGAGAGAGGTGGAAAGCTGGACAAATGATATTTGGGGTTTTGACTGGCGAAGCCAAAGTAGAAGAGAGAAGCAAGGAAGTTGAAGGTTTTTGTGTGAGAGTGACCGTGGCAGTCAATATGGAACTTAGGCTGGACAAAGAGAATGGATGCTGAGTTTGGTTGGCGCACAGTGTGAAATTGGTGGGGTTCGTACCTGAGGGTGTCAGTAATGATGAATTGAGATCATGGAACCAAGTGAGCTCGAAGGCTATGGTTGGCAGAGACATGGTGGTGCAGATCCCGGACATGAGAGGCTCTGTGGTGTGACACTGGGAGTAGATGACTCCCAATGAATGGAAGAAAAGGCCATTGGAGGTGAGAACAAAACACTGAAAGACCAGGACACCGGGTGCTGAAGTGTCCACAAATGATGACTGTAGGTCGCCCTTAATGACATAACCAACATGGCAGCAAGAGGAAGGGTAGGTGGTGACTTAACTGGTTGGTCAGAGCCTCAAAGGGGCAGGGAAGTGCATAAACAAGGGAATGAAAGGTCAGAAGGAGTACAAGGAGACTAAGAAGGGAATCTACCCTAACGTCAACCCCCCAAGGTTCAGAGGATACTAGAGAAATACATCATTCACTGGAGAAGGCTGCAGAGGAAGGAGTGTGCAGAGGACCGGTCTCAGTTCAGGCACAGAGTGAAGGGAGAGGCCAGAGGATTGAAGGAAGTAAGGATGTGTTCTGGATTATTGGTTGAGAGCACCGGGAAGCATAATGGGAAAGCTCAACAGGGAAGGGAAGAAGAAAGTTTTGGGTCCTGAGACCGGATGCATGAATATGGAGTAGGGTTAAGAGCTATCATAGATTTCAAAGGAAACTTGAATTTTGAGCAATGGCCAAGGTAAACAGGATGTGGGGCAAGATAAATGAGTTCTTACGGTTTCTCATGACAGGCGAGCACTTGGTACCAGCCCGGTGACCCCAAACAGTTATCTTGGTAATATGGCATTAACCATTCCCCTGGCAGTCTACCATGTTATAGCGACTCTGGGTGACCACATTCTCTTCCTCCCTCAACAGTCATTGTTAATGCCTTGGTAAAGGTGACCTTAAAGAATGTAGCATGTCGAATGTGGTGCTGCATGGGCACGAGAGGAAGGCTGAGAGTGACACGCACGACTCCGTCACCATCCTCACTGGTAATCTGGCACAAGCCAGGCAGGTTCTCTGTTTCAGATTCACCTTTAGATAGCCCTGTGGGCCTTTGTCATGTTTGGCTTTTGTTATTACAGAAATAAATATATGAATATATGTTTGTAGCATTTTATAATGATGGATTTCTGCTGATATTATCAGGTAAAAATGCTCAAGGATATTAGACTTCTACTGGGTTTCCCTTTTAGATATATATATATTATATTGTCATTTTAAATTAAGAGAATATATAAGAATATGTGTGTGTGTATGTGTGTGTGTGTGTGTGTGTGTGTGTGTGTGTGTGTGTAGTCTTGTATTGCCTAACAACATTTTGGTCAATGATAGACTGCATCTATGATGGTGGTCCTATAAGATCATATTGCCTAGTGACGCTGCATCCATCTTAAAGTACATTCTATGATCTCTGCACAATGAGGAAATTGTCTAACAATGCCTTTCTCAGAACATGTGTATATCACTGCCATTATTTTTTAGATACTCTTTCTTTTGTTCCTCCATCCATCTGAGGGTAGGTGTATGTATTTCCACGAGTTAAGTCCACAGCCTATGATGTACCGGCCTTCTAATGAGGATAACACAAGATTCTGTGTAATTATCAATGTATCAGAAAAGCAGCTTATGATTACAGGGTAAAAAAGAGTTGCTACTTGGTCTTTAGAACTGTCCACTATGTTGTCCACACATGCTTCCAGACATTTGGGTGCTCTGCATTGCTGGGACTAAAATGCTGTGAAAGCAACATGAGAAGAAACAGAAACTGTGAACCAACGACTTCTGCATCAGGTCTTCAGAGGAGATGTTTTCCCTTGTAGGGTTCAGCAGCACTGGTGAATTCCACCATGATGCACATTACATGTGCATACACATACCACCACCACCACCACCACGAACATCTCAGAGTATAAGACAGGCTTCTGGGTTGCCGTTGCATTCAATCAGTTATAAACAGACAAGCTCATTTGAAGTGTGCTATACACAAACGAAGAGAAGCAGAAGGAGAATGGTGCCTTCATCCTTTCTACTTCAAAGCATGTAAGTTAATCACTATTCTTCCACTCCCAATTAAAAGAAAGGAATACGCCTCATACAGGGAAGCTTGAATCCTCCTAATATTGAGTTGCATGCTTGATGGAAAGAAGATGAAAAGCCACTTAGATTACCACACTGGAAACAGAGATGAACTAGCAGCTGGTTGTATTACCATATCAAAGAGCATAATGTCCCAGTGATAATTCTTGGGCACAGTAGATCTGGGACATTTTAGATCAAATCCTTTAAAGTCACATTGCAGTTCAGCTGCATCTGGTATATATTGTGGCCTGTTGTCTTCTCTAACTTTGAAACAGTGTGAAATCCCCGGCTTTGGCTGGAGCAGCATGTGGCTCTGGGTGGCATCTGTAAAGCAATGACACTTCTTAATTTTCACAATAAATAGAAAGTGCTTTATAAAAACAATATTCAGTATTGGAATGACTCCATTTATCTGACTAATTGGGCTAGACTGTCATCATGAAGTGAGTCTTTGAGCAGAGAAAAGCAACATTCAAAAATAGCTTCTGCCAGTGACCTAATTCTCCAAAGCTTGTCTTCTCCTAGCGTGAGTGCTGTTGAAGATAATCTGGGTCATCACAAGTTCTACACTTTGTGAAGGGTTGTCTCCACAGGTGAATTCTCACTGGTCATTGCAACACTGTAAAATTAAAAGCAGATGACATTCGTGTTAGTCAACTTTCCATCACTTTGACAAAATACCCAAGATAGTCAATGTATGAAGAGAAAAGGTGTATATTGGCTCACAGTTTTGGAGGTTCCAGCCCATGATTGGTAGGCCCCATTGTGTGTGGAAGAGCAAAACATCTCATCCCAAGAACCAAGGAGCAAAGGGGAGAAAAAAATAAGGTCTGGACTCCCACAATCCCTCCAGGGTCATGCTGCAATGACTAAAGGACCTCTCACTAGCCTCTACCTCTTCAAGGTTTTACCACCTCCCAGTAGTGCCTCCCTGGGGACCAATTCTTCAGCACATGGGCCTTTGGGGACATTCAATATCCAAACTATAACCGCATCAGAGGATGGGTTTTTCTTTCCTTTTTTGGATTTATTCCTTCCACCCTTCCTTCCTTCTTTCCTTCTCAGATTAAAATAAAAGTGAAATATTATAGAACTTGGGATGATTGTGCAGCTAAAAAGTAGAATTGGAATTCAAATTAAGTCTATCAGTTCCTAACTTCACTTTAGAAGTTTTCAAGTATCATTGTTGATTATGTTTTTTATATTTTATATTTTCTGTTGGATCATTATATCTTGTAAATGTCATAATTTATGGATAGTCAAACCTACTCCCAAATGCTTTATTTGATCCAACTTAATGAAAAAGTTAATTACATAATACACATAATGTACAAACATCTATAGGTTATGGGTGGATGCAAAAATAAGTTAATGCACTATATGGTATTCCCCAACACTCACACCCCAAATATATGTCCCTGTTCTAACCATCAGGACCTGTGAATGCAACCTTGCTTGGAAAAATGTCTTTGCAGAAGTAATTGAGTTAAAGACTCCAAAATAAGATCATCTGGGATTATTAGGTGGACTCTACTCCAAGGACTTGTGTCCTTGGAAGACACATGCAGAAAAGAAACATACCAGGGAGGAGCCATGTGAAAACAGAGGCAGAGAGTATAGGTACAGCCATAAGTCAGAGAACACCAGGGCCACTGGAAGCTGGAAGAGGCCAGGAAGGATCCTCCCCTAGAGCCTTCGGAGGAAGTGAGCTTAGCCAACACTTTGATTTCAGACTTCTGGCTTTCAGAAACTGTAAGAAGCAAATTTCTGTTGTGGAAGGTACCAAGTTTGATATAATTCATTATGGCAGCCCTAGAAAACTAATAAAATAAATAAAAAATCCATTCCTTTTGAAGAGCTTATAATATATAATATGACAACCAATGCAAGAGCTAAAGTTAAAGGTACTAGCAATATAGACTGAAGGGGAATTTTTTTCAAATAAAGCTGGCTGGAAAGGGTCTTTGAAGAAGGCAGGCGTAGTTGGAACTTTAAAGACGATGAACTGAGGAGGTGTAGAGATGGGACAGGAGGGGATTCCAGGGACATAAGCGAGCTGAAACAGGAGGAATTCAAGCATATGAACTATTTGAATTGATGTGATCCTGAGAGATGAAATGATGTAATCAAAACTAGTTGAATGACATAAGTAGTTTAGTTGTGTGCAGAAATGTACAAGGCCTGAATTTAGTTTAATAGAAAGACTCTCTGTCATTAGACCTAGATTATGGAGAAACCTACTCTTCTTATCTTCTTCCATCTAAAATCAAATTTGCTTAAAGAAATAAATTCCTGAAGAACCACTAGTATGAAAATAAATTAAATTTAGAGAGGCAGGAAATAATTTCAGGGATGCTCTGAGAGCTCTGTAATCCCTTAGACATGCATCTCACCAGATGTAACACGGCAATTTCTATTGCACAACTGCCTCCTCCATTTGCATTGCCCTACCTGAGCAGGAAAATGTATCCTGTCTTAGTTTTCTAGGGTGCCACAACATATTGCCACAAATTGAGTCATCTATAATAACATGAATGCATTTCTCAGCCTTCTGTAAGCTGGAATCCTGAAACTGAAATGTCAGCAGGGCCATGCTCCCTCTGAAGGCACTAAGGAAGAATGCTTCTCTGCCCCCTTTTGGCTTCTCTTGGCTCTTAGCAGCCCTTGGTGTTCCTTGACTTGTCGCCCATCATGCCAGTCTCTGCTTCTGTCGCCTTGCAGCTTTCTTCTTCATGTCCTCTTCCCTTCTTATAAAGCCATTAGTTTAGCTGGGTATGGTGGTGCCCACCTGTAATCCCAGTACTTGGGAACCTGAGAGAGGAGGATCACAGGTTCAAGGCCAGCCTTGGCAACATAGGGAGACCCTATTTCAAAATAAAAAAATAAAGTTGGGAGTATAGCTTGGAAGTAGAATGCCCCTGGGTACAAACTCCAGTACCACAAAAAAAGACACTAGTTATTAGACTGCCATCCCAGCCTACATAGCATGAAGTCATGTTAACTAATTATGTCTGCAGAGACCCTATCTCCAAATAAGATCACAACCTGAGGTTCTGGGGTAGACATAAATTTGGGAGGAATACTCTTTTTATAGGGGGGAGGAAATCCTCAAACTCACTATACATCCTATGTATGTTTTATTCTATATAGCCTTGCCCAGTATTTAACATAAAATTGGTAACCACCAAATTCTTGCTGAATAAGTAAAAAGACTTGCAATGTCCATGAATTGTGTGACATGGGTAAAAACATAAAACATAGGAGGCAAATAAAAAGAGAAAAGAAGTTAGACAAGAGATTAAAAAACTCTCAAGTGTAAACTCAAAATTTTTAGCAGGGCCTACAAGAGCTTAGAAGATTTGGTCCCAACCAGCCTTCTCCTTCTGGAACCCTCCAGCTGCTGTGGGTCCTATACCCTTCACTTGAAAAACATCCCTCTCACTAGGCTCCACCTAACCCCGCATCCTTCAGCTCTGGGCTTCAATGGCACACCTTCAAACAGATGGCATCTCCCCAAGTGTGTATGGGACCCTATGTCTTTTCTTTATCAGAATCCATCATAACTTGGAACAATATGTTTTAGTACTGTGATCATTCTTGAATGTCTCTGGCCTTCACCAGATGGACACACTCACTGAAATGCCCCCAGTGTCCATGGTGTCTTCTAGGTCCTTCCCTGTGGCAGTCTCTCAAGTATTTTAAAACCATTATTATGTTTAACCTAAACTTTCTTCAGCCTGAGAAATCCACCTGCCCTTTAAGGTGACCCAATTGTATTAGTCAGGGTTCACTATAGTAACAGCATTCACAGGATATGGATAAAGTACGAAGGTATTTACAAATCAGCTTACAGTCCAGAGCAGTGTCATCCCAAGTGGCTGCCTACACGTGGAGAGTCGGAGGAACCAGCAGCTGGTCCAGTGGTCCAAGATCTGGAGTCTCAGAATCAGAGCGACCGATAATGCAGTCCCAGTCCAAGGTGGAAAGGCCAGGAACTCTCCAGAGAAATAATAGTGAAAGTCCGGTTCAAAGAGCTGAAGGTCGATACCTCAGGCGAGAGCAGACATGCTTTCTTCAGGAAGAACCACATGCCTTCACATGACTTTCTCCTTCTTTTATCCAGGTCCCGTGCTGATCAGAACAATGCTGCCTACATTCAGGGCAGGACTTCCCCTTCAATCAGCTGTTGAATTAACCAATCACCTCATCAACACAGCCAAAGTCACATCGTCTTAGGTGTTTCATGATCCAGTGAAATTGACAATCCAGATTGACCATCACATCAGCCTCCTCCTCAGCCCTATATATGCTGAGCTCAGGGAAAAGCACACACACAGGGCGATGTTCAAGGCGGTGGTCCCTCAGGAGCACTCTGGCCGTCTTTCAGCTGTTCGAGCTGATTCCATCTTCGCTGAGCTCCTGAGGCTGCCATGAGATCACAATCTTGGCTCTGCTGTGACATCCACAGAGAGGTCTTGCCTCGTGCTTTCTGCAGTGTGCAAGTCTCTCCAGTCCTCTGCAGACCCCAGGGTAACCCACTTCCTTGGCTCCTGGCCTCTGCCTTTCAGTTCAGTTGGAAGCCAGCTCCCTGGCTCTGGTCCTATTGCTTCTAGGGCAGATAGAGTGGGAGCAGGGAGTACCAACCAGGGGTGCTTTGGGAAACCACCGAATGCGGCTATGAACTGCGGCACTGTGCTGATGGCTTAGCTCCCAGAAAGAACTCCTGGAGGGTGATGCTTAAAGTAAGCTGCAGGTGGCATGTCTGGGAGAATGAGTGGCAGGCACATCCGGGGCATGGTGGATGCTCTGATGCTGCATAGGACGCTGCAGTAGCCTCCTCCCACTGCCTGTTCCCAGTTACATGATCTTTAATAACAACTCCAGATCACTCCCACACTAAAGCAAAATTATAACCCTTCCCAAACTCACGAGACTACATTCTTTTAAACTCTAAGACCTGATTTTAAATTTTAGCCCACCATTCATGTTGTTGGAGTCGATCTCTCTTTACAGTAAGCTGAGATCATTGCATGGGATTTCTTCTTATTTTTTTAGAGTCTATCTAGTCCATAAGGAAGGATGTTAGTGTCTCCTCAATGGACATAAGCTTTCCTCTGAGCACAGAATCTGGAGTCTGACTACACAGAGCTCACAGATGCCTCCTCTACTTGAGCTGCCTGATGTTGGTAACTTGTTGGTAACTTGTTTTGTGCCTCAGTTTCTCAGCTGTGAAGTTGCAGATGAGAGTGGTCATGAGATTTTAAAATAGGTAGCCTAGCTGGGCATGGTAGTATAGACCTATAATCCCAGGACTTGGGAGGCTGAGACAGAAGGATCACAGGTTCAAGGTCAGTCTCAGAAACTTAGTGAGATCATATTTTAAAATAAAAGATAAAAATGGCTGGAGTGTAGCTGAGAGATAGAATGCCCCTGGGCTCAATCCTCAGTACAATACATACATACATACACACATACATACATACATACATGCATACATACAGAAGCCCATGTCAAGAGATTAGTGCAGAACCTGGTGCATTCTTGGTGTTGTGTGTTATTCCTGACACCACTTATTAAAATTGTCCACATGAACCTTTTTCTTAGCAAATCATTTTGTCAGATGACTGCTAACCTAGTCACTGGCCAAATCATTAGATGCTATAGAAGAAACTTCCTGTTACAAAGATTCTTCTTTCCTTTTCCTTATCATCAAATTATGACTTGCTTTGAAAATCTCACAAATGTGGACATTAAAAAAAAAAGAAGAAGAAAACAGCTCAGTGGTTGAGAACTTCCAGTGCACCTGATGTTTTAGAGCAGACATTCCAGCGTTTATTCGCGGATCCCTGGAGGAATGACGGGCATTAGACTCGGCTCCAAGAGATCAAAGTCTGAAGGCGGGGGCGGAGAAGGGAAACACCACGCTTTCCAAACTGTGGTTCATGGACTCAGATGCTAATGAGCTTTCTATGAGAATGGTTCTGGGAGAACATCTGTTTGGAAGATTAGATTCTGTGAAATTAAACAGGCATGCTTAAGACTCAGGCTTCTTACAGTTCTCTTAATCATGGGAAACCCATGAGCAAGCAGTGTCTCTCTGGGTGGGGTGGTCTGGTAGTGGGACAAGAGCTGTGAGGTGGGTCTATAACACCTTGCCTAAGTCACAGCTAGACATGTCGGGGGTCCAGGCTATGGGCATAAAGCCACCTTGCAAGATGATCATCTGGATTAAAGATGACTTACGTTTAAATGCTGAGCACAGTGTTCAATTCTTAATAGAAGCTCAAAATATGGTAGCTGAACTTAGTATTATAAACTGCAATCAGGATCTAGAACAAACCTGTGATTGGATCTAACAAGTTTAGTTCTGTGGTTCTTCATATCTAATTTTCTGTTGTCTTTATTCATTGACTTCTCTCCACAAAGAACCTGGTTTTGATAACTCAACTAAAAACAATTTCATTCCCAATGTAAGGCAGCTACGTGGGATGCATACCTAACCAAGCATCTAAATAGTGAATGTAACATAGTTCACTAAAGCATATTTTATGCCTTGGGTGCCATCTAGGGTCCAGAAATGATGTGCCTACATAGAATATTCAAGCAGTATAACTGGAAAGAGGTGATTAGAGAGAGTTTTACATGGTTGGAGGGATCTTCAGAGATGGGAAGCATGCTCATAGTTCCTGGGCCTGACAGGGCGCGGGGAGCCACACCTCCAGGGCCCTTGAGGGAGCAGTGGCTGTTTCTGTAGGAGGAACCTCTATTTCCTAGAGGCTCGCCTGTGCGGGTGCTGTGTGGTAAGATATGACCTCTCTCTTCTTCCCAGGCTGTTTCTGCGGGGCTTTCAGTTGCTCAATTCCAACTGAAAGCCATAGAACAAAGGAACCGTGTATAGATACAGCCTGGGCACAGAACTGGTACATTTGTTTCCAGAGTGGATCTGATGGAACAAATGCAGAACCTGACCCCACAGAGCGTCCCATGAACAAATCCAGTTAGGACCCACTTTGTAAACAGAACAGGTGAATTTGGTTAATACTGAAGGAGTAGATCATTTTGTCATCTAAGCTCTACTAATAGGTATTCATTATGAAATTATGATAATAAATGGCAGGGGCCCACCTGATTTTACCTATTCACCAAGGCAGGAAATGTAATAGAGAAATGAAAACATACTGTACATGCGGTCTTGGCTGTCACGCATTAAGTTAAAGCAAACTCCCTTTGTCCCCATGATTAAATGGTGCCACAGGGACTCTTCCTGAGGGCTAGAGAGGAAGCACCAGCTAGGGACTTTTCACTTTTCCTTTGATTCATCAGGTATTTATTGCACACCTAGTTAATTGCTAATTGTTAATTATGCTGGTGACAGCCCAGCAAGACATATTCCTCCTCATCCGAGTCCAACCATTAAAATGTTAAGACTTCTGGAAAACATTGGTAAGTCGAATGTCTGAAAGGCAAACAACAGGCTTTGAGTTACTTCATGTGATGGGTGGGGAGAGAGTGTTTTCAGTGCCAGACAGCTAAAGATTATTATGAAATCCTCATGGGAGCTCTTGGACTCACCTTTCTAGAACATGAAGACATTGACAGGGCTCAGATCAGACCTGGACAGAAGACCTCCAGCTTCCCCAGGAATCTGAGAAGTTAACCCAGGGACCTTGCTTTTAACACAGTCTGCAGCATCTCCTCCTTATCCTCAAGTCAGGTACAGGAACCTGTGTGCCTGGGTCCACTGGGCCATGTCCTTGGTGCATTCAGAGAAGCAGTAGGAATGAGGGGCCTCTTTTCAACTGTCAGTGTCGCATAGAGCCAGTGGCCCCTTGGCTAAGGAACCTGATGCTCATACTAGAGAAATGTTCAACTCTACAACTCATTTTCTCCAACACCCTGTTGTCTAGTTGAATGGAAACAGGGAGAAAGAGAGGGAGAGAGGGAGGTAGGCAAGTATCTGTGGTGGGGGAAAAGGAAGCTCAGCTATGAGACAGTCTACTTCCAGGGCATCAGGCAGCAAGGGAGAGAGAGAGTGGTAGTACCCTCTGCAGCCGGTGCATGGACACTTTCTCTGGGGCCAGTATTAGCAGATAGTGCCACATGGTCATAGCTGGAAGTCATGATTTGCCAGGTAAAGTAATATAGTAGTTTCCTAGGACTGCTGAAACAAAGTACTGCAAACCTAGGGGTTTGAAACAACAGAAATGTATTCTTTTACAGTTCTGGGGGCCAGAAGTCTGAAATCCAGGTTTCAGCAGGGCTATACTCCCTTGGAAAACTCTAGAGATAATCCTCCCTTGCAGCTCCCACATTCTCCTGACTCCAGGAATTTACTTGAAGCTTCATGACTCCAATCTCTCTTTTGTCCTCACGTGCTTTCTCCTCCACGTGTCTCCTCTGAGTGTCTCTTACAAGGACACTTCATTGGATTTGGGGCCCTCCTGGATAATCCATATGATCTTATCCCAGGATCCTATATTAGTTATGTCTGCATAGTCTCTTTTCCTAAATGAAGTCATGTTCACAAGTTTGAGGGGTTAGAAAATGTATTCCAGGGTGGGGGTGGGAGTTGACACCATTCATCCCACTACAGATAGAAAGACAAAACTCCTCGTAGTAGAGGTGTTTTAACAGTTTCACGTACCATAAGCTAGGTACTGTGGCTCACTCCTGTAACCCCAGTACTTGGGAGGCTGAGACAGGAGGATCACAGGTTTGAGGACTGCCTCAGCAACTTAGCGAGACAATCAGCAACTTAACAAGATCCAGTTTCAAAATAAAAAAAAATTGAAAAATAAAAATAAAAAGGGCTGGTGGTATAGCTCAGAGGTAGAATGCCCTGGGGTTCAATCCCCAGTACCAAAAAAAAAAAAAGTTTACTGTATAGTAACTCTTCAAAGTTCAAACCCCACTCCCCACTGTTTCTTTCTTATGACAATAATATGTTTCTATCCATTTGGTCATTTATTCAACAACTATTTGAGAACCTTTGTTAAGCCAGATTTTAATGGATACCAGATAGATACTGGATAGAGAACAGTGAATGAGATGAACTTGATCTTCACCCTGAATGTAGCTGAGTTTGAATTTCTGCAGTCCAAAGTATTGTCTTAGATTAAAACCCCAGCAGCACAACCACAGTGAGACCACCTGGCAACTTTCAGTCCACAGCCCTGGAGAGGTGAGCAGATCCCCCGTCACCTGCCCGCGCTGTGCTCACACTGGGGACTCTTCATTTCAGTGGCAATGCATCTTTTAGAAATAAGACTCTTTCCTGGCTGGGTTCCCCCAAACCTTTGCTCACAAGGATGAATCCATCACTGTTCCCCATGATGTCTCATGCAAGTGTATTTGCAATTTAGCAAGGAAGGAGGGACAAGCATTCTCTTTTCATATGTTTGCTAAGCAGAGCTGGGTAGACAGACTCTGCTTACACTCCCAAATGCCTCACTCTGCATTTATAATGGTTTCCTAGAAAGTTTTAAATGCTCAGACTGTTTCAGAATATCTCCACATAGTCTCTTAATCGTGGAATCCAACCACAGTGACATCTCCTGGCTGAGAAGAGAGATGACTGGTAGACATCTTTCCATGAGAGAGGGAATCATGACGAAGATTGAAAGGAAATCACAGAAAATGATAGTGGGAAAATGTTTTGTTTTGAGGCCATCAGCATTTTACAAGTTCATATTCTAATTGCCCCACATTCGGAGCAATGAATCACTGAAACGTTAAAAACTCAGAGCTCCCTTGACTAAGGATGAGTCAAGAAAACAAGAAAAAGTGTTTTTCAATGGCTAAGTCCTCCTGGGAAACATTGCCAGAGCCTTGTAAATTGGATTATAGGGTGTTTTCTTCCTGAGCTTTCCTTTATCTTTGGGTAGGAGTTAGATGACCAGCTTTGTGGAGACTGTATCTTTGATTTTTTTTTTTCTTAACCACTCTGGGATCCAAGGCTAACCAGTGATCACACAATTGTGTGCTGACTTCAGGCTCCTTTATCCCTGCCTTACAACAAAAGGGCTATTGTTTACAACCTAATAATAATGTCAGAGAGGAGAGGGGAAAACAACAACACAAAAGGTCTTGCCTCTAGAGATAGAAATTTGGCTTCAGTACAAGCCAGAGAGAGCAAGCAGGGTGCATTTCCTGTGGGAAATATTTTTTTTAACTGGCATGTATGTGTGTGTGTGTGTGTGTGTGTGTGTGTGTGTGTGATGTCTTAGCACAAATTGCTCATGAGAATTTTTTTAAAGGCATTTTAATGTTTAGGCTGGAGGATGAAAAGTTTGGCTAATGAGGTCTTACCTGTGACTCCGTGGCTTCTTTTTGCTGATCACACCCCATGGTGTGTGCGTGTGTGTGTGTGTGTGTGTGTGTGTGTGTGTGTGTGTGTTCATTTGTAGCTTACTGTTGCTCCAGAAATCCCTCAAGAGCAACCAAGGGAGGGGACAGTCCAAGGCTCTTACAGAAGTGAGTAAAAGACCTCTGAGGAATGTGGGGTTAGAATAGAGATAGCAACACTCATAGATATCATAGTTTGACTGCGTTTTTCTTTGGTCAAAAGGTGATTCATTTTATTTTAATATGCTTTTATTGATGCATTGTAATTATATATCATAATGAGGTTCAGAGTGATAGAAACAGACCTGCTCACAGCACTTGGTGTGTTTCCCTCCAAATCCCACCCTGTTCCCACCTCCCACTCCCTGCACATATTATTGAGATTGGTATTGATACCTCATATATGCACAGAGCATTATTTGAATTGCTTCCTCATCAAGTCTCCCTTTTCCCTTCCCCATCTTCCTCTCCAAATCCCCATCCTCTGTTCTACTGGTATCTTTCCTGATTTATCTGAAGTCCCTTTTGTTTCCTAATTTCTTTCTAACTTCCACGTATGAGAGAAAACATACAATCCTTTATTTTCTGAGACTGTCTGATCTCACTTAGCATAATATTTTCTAGTTCCATCCATTTTCCTGCAA
This sequence comes from Glis glis, assembly GCA_004027185.1. NCBI lineage: Eukaryota > Metazoa > Chordata > Mammalia > Rodentia > Gliridae > Glis > Glis glis. The sequence goes on from PVJS01005854.1 coordinate 17,623, forward strand.
ATGACATTTTGTTCTTCTTTATGGCTGAGTAAAATTGTGTGTATATGACACAGTTTTATAATCCACTCATCTTCTGATGGATACCTAGACTGGTTCTAGAAACATGGATATACATGTATTGCTATAATATTCTGACTTCAATTCCTTTGGAAAGATACCCAAAGGTATTTGAGTCATATGGGTCATATTATTCATTTTTAACCCCATATTTTTAAATGGATATCAATTTTGGAGACCTAACATAATTATTAGGAGCTGATACAGTCTGTAAGCCTTAAATAAATAAAAAACTCTAATGAACATATGCCCAAGAGATAGATATTACAATTGTCATCTATGTACTTTTTGATAAGGTAAACTTGAAAATTTATGTCCTATTAGCATTATGAATTTTAAAAAAATGACTTCTTAAGGACCCAGCCACAGAGTTATCTACAAACAAATGCTGTGTTTGGTCATTACAATCAGCTCAAGGTTTTGCTTCATGTCTTTTTTTTACAAGGCAAATATGGATTACTATATTGTTCCTTAAGTGGGGATGTGGGTTAAAATAAAGAAGAAAATAATGCTTTCATGATAAGTTAGGAGGAAATGACTACACATGTTATGTATTTTTGCCTACTCAAAAAATCTCAAATGTACCTGAGCATCACATTGATTTCAAGGCATACTCATGAAATTGCCACTGTAAATATAATAGACCAAGAGAAAATGGAGCTACATATTAAAAATGAAATACTAGCAGGGCAAGCACTACCAAATTGCTTATTCTCAACTGTTTTCATGATAATCTGCAATCTGTGTTTCTAGTCTGTGACCTTGTTTCTCCTAGGCAAGGTATTCCAAGAGCATATTTTCTTACTAAAGCGCTATACCGTTTGAAATCAAGCCATGGTATCGATCCTTAGTGTTTCAGGGCTATGCATTACCTCTTGAATAGACTGCTTGAAGAAAAATTGTGAAATTATAGCTAAATATTGAAGGATAATAGGATTCTCAAAATCAACTCGATCTCAATGGTTTTCTCTCATAGAAACCAAGAATGCCTTTTTAGCTAAGAAAAGATATGCTGGGGACTTCGCTGTGAATCATGATAATGGTAATAGCACATTTTCCAGCAGCAAATAGGCACTAGGGATAAGAGGGTATGTGAGTCCTCTAACTGAAGGGGTCGGCAAACTACAGCCCACAAGCCAAATTCGGACTACACATGCTGCTGTAAATACAACCCTATTGGAACACAGCCCTGCTTGTTTGCTTACGTACTGTCCAAGACTGCTTTTGCCCTACAACAGCAGAGTTGAGTAGTTGCAGTACAGCCTACTGGGTCTGCAAAGCCTGAAATATTTACTGTCTGTCTTTTTACAGGAGAATTTTGCCAACCCTTGATCTATTATCTTGTCTGGTTGAAGTCAAATGAGTTCCTGAGCCAAACTGCCAAAATGAAAACTAAGAGTCCTAGGTGTATACACAGGTAGTTGCATGAAAGAGAAGCATCGAAGCAGTTGTGTTTCATCAAAGCCTATGCAGCAAACACATCATACTTTTTTTTGCTGATTTTAAAAACTAGCAATTACTTATAGATAGCCTGAACTACAAAGTGATCTCAAAAAGAAATGCAGCACAGCTGAGTGATCATCTTAGCTATTGTCATGTTTGTAGCTTTGAAAGTGATTCAGTTTTGCCCTCTGGGTTAGTCTCCTTGCTCTAAAAACAATGGTTGGACAGATCATCCTAAGACTAATATGCCATCCTTAGTATATTATACCGGTGACCAATATAATAGATCAGCCAGTCCCGAACACTCTTACAAATGAAAGTAGCATTGCTAATAAGTAAGCCAAGCCAACAGAGATAACAGAGGACTCTCCTGGACTAATCCAGTGTCTGGTCTCCCTCCCTTAACATGACTGTTGATGGCACCCAATATTGCCAGTGTTCTGGAAGTGCTTGACTTCGGGACTGGGCTGGAGCATACTGTGCCATTGTGAGAATTATAAAAGGCACTGCCTTCTGTGGGCAAGTTTGCAATAGGACACCCCTTCTTCTGGGGGGCTCCAGTCTTGATCCATAGGGCATAGTTCGGTGAGTGACAGATTGAACCTCAGCCCCTCGGCCCCCTGGCCAATGTCTGCCAAGGCACAGCCATATGTGGCTGTTTTTCTTGGCCTCAGACCATGGTAATGGAAGTCAAAATAGGTTTGTGGGAACATATCTTCTTCAATATATACAGCATTTCAGCTTTGATCTAAAATCAATATTAGTCGAACCATTACCTTTCGGGTACTTGGAGAAGACTCGATTTTAATAAAAACAAATTAAGACCGATCTCAATGATGGCCTACAATTTGAACAAGGTTTGCGATGTCTGTGCTTTTAAAAATGTAACTCTATGCTCCTGAAAGAAATTACATGTTCTGAAAACCTGAAGTCATCTCAATCATAGGAAATATTGGTTTTTAGATTTGCCCAGACCTTTCAGGAGGAGGTAATTTGGATGTTTTTCCACTTAATTTTCCAGATAATTGCTGTGGTTCCTCCCCATTTCTCCATTAATGTAGCCCAGATGACAGAAGAGAGGTAGCAAAGAAAACTGTGGATTTGGGGATGGAGAAATAAACCAAGCTGGCCATAGTATTAAGAGCACTGGTGCCATTTCGCGTAATACTTCTGACCACAAGCTAGAGCAAACCTTTCAGGCTGCTATTGTTCTTACTGCTCCTGGCAGACCCTGCACTTTTTATTTGGAAAGACTGATGACCAAACAGTACTCTCCTGAACCACAAAGACACCCACAGGCTTACCGAGCCCCCCACCCTCTGCTGAATAGAGAGTCTCTCCTCTTCCTTTTACTCAAGAATGATGGAGAGGCAAATAACATCCACTCAACACTTTATGCCTTTCTTTTCCTCCACTTTCCATTATTAATTTGAGTTAATCTAACTCCTTCCATTTACAAGTCTGCCTGCCAGTTTCTCCACATTGTTATGAACTTTCTTCAGTACTGATAATTTATATTTTTACAATTAAGTAACATTTTGCAAAAAGAAGAAAATAATTACCATCAACTTTAAGTCTATGGTATACACATAAACTCATAACAGAAGTAAGTTAGAAAAAGCTTGGTGGACAGAACAGAGAAGGACTTGGAAGAAAGCGTTTCATTGCATTTCTTTTTGCATTGATATTTATTAGAATAAAAGGTAATAATAACTTGGAAGTTAAGGCCTGAGGACTATGTTTAAAAGAATTACAAAAATGAGTCACATATATAGAGAATTTTTAATGGAAAGCTAATTGTAAATGGTGTGTAATAAAGAACATCATTTCATCAAAAGTGCAACTCTTGTTTTGATGAGAAACCCCATGTCCTATCATTTCTAGAACAGTGTAAGAATTTCTTCAGTGTAGGTTTTTATCAACTGATGCAGAATCTTCCATCTTGGTATCTGATAAAATAAGAAAACCAAAGAAGAAAGAAAGAGAAGAAAGAAAAGAAAGAAAAAAGAAAAGAAAAGAAAAGAAAAGAGAAGGAAATATCTCTATTTTCTCTACTTATCAGTGCAGAAGATTCTAATCCTAAAGGGTCAACATAATTTCATTCCCTGTTTCTCTGGGGGATTAGTTTGACAGCATGATTACTAATTACTTTATTGAATTTGATCAACTTTTTAATATTCATCCCCATATTATCAATGAAATTCAGAGATATATGGAACATCAAGTTAACAAGGCTTAGTCTGATTGTTTTTCACCTCAACAAAACAGAAAGCTTTGAAGACAAGTTAAGGATACACGTATGTGGTTAAGTTCCTCAAATCCTCACTTTTCTCTCACACCTTTCATACAGCTCAACAAATCCATGAGGTTCTACCCAAACTCCATCTTAAACTTGAGTATTTCTTGCTATCTCCTCTGACCACCCACCTGAGACGTCATCATCTTTCCCCTTCTATGGATATCCCTTTTCTCTTCTTACTCTAAAAAAAATAAATCTCCCTTTTACCTACTAGCCAGAGTGATCTTTGAGAAGCACGCGCCAGATCAGTACAGGTCCCTGCCTAAAATGCAATTAATTACGGTAAAAATCCATGCTCCATCAGATGGCCAGGGAGCATCTACATGACTTTACCCAACTCTCTGATTTCATATAGGTCCTTCATGTCACTTGAAGAAGGAATAGTTGACCAGTTAAGCAGAAGGGTGGTGGCTCTCCTTTCTGAAATAGACATCACAAGGTTCTTACTTGTGACTGTCTCTTTTAACCCCAATATTTAAAAAATTGATTTTGTGCTTCCCTATTATTCATTAATTCCAGAATATTTTATTTTTCTCAATTTGTTTTCACTGAGGCATTAAATTAGTTCGCTAGGCTGCCGTAACCAAGTACCACGGACTAGTTGGCTTCAACAACTGAAATGTGTTTCCTCAGTTTGGGATGCTGACGTCGAAGGTCAAGAGGTCGGCAGGATGTGTCTGCTCAGAGAACTCTCTCCTTGACTTGTAGAAGGATGTCATCTCCCTGCGTCTTCACTCATGTGCTTCCCTTTGTCTGTGTCCTAGTCTGCTCCTTTTATGAGGACACCAGTCATGCTGGACCAGGGCCTACTCTAATGACTGCATTTAACCTCAGTTACCTCTTTCAAGACCCTATCTCCAAATACAGTTGCATTCTGAGGCACTGGGAGCTCGGACTTCAGTATATGAATTTTGAGGGGGATACAATACAACCTCCAACAATTATATAAGGACCAGAATAGAGATTGATACTGTTCTATTCATCCACAGTGTGACTTAACATCTGTAGGTCAGTGAGGAGGGAGTTATCTTTTTTTATATCCTGAAATTTTATTTTTCTCAAATAGAAATCCATCCTCTTTAAACTTGGTAACTCTAAATACTCTACACTCTGAAGCAATAGGAAATATTATATAAAATCATAACAGTTCAATTTTTTGGATTTTTTTTTCATGGATTTAACCTAAGATCTACCAAAGAGCAGAGTAGTCACTGTAGATTGTGTAATAATATTTAATTACTAAGTTCTTTGAGAAAATATATCACCATAGCCATCAAGAAGTTTATAAAAACCTTCATCTTTTGTAGATAAGTTGATACAGGGCCCCAAAGGTGTAATTTGACCCCTCAGGACACTGAATATCAAGCATAATAAATTCCTACGCGAAAGTAATCCATTTAGGGGAAAATGTGTATCAATCATAGGAATTTTAAAATAAAGTTAAGTTCTTTATGGTAATTTAAATAGGTAATTTTTATAAGGTTCTTATAAAAGGAGCCTTTTTATAAGAATAATCCAACTGAGTATATAAAACATTAACTTATTATAACTTTAAAAATTACTTGGGCATTGGAATTATTGGAAGGTCCATCTCCCTTTTTCAAACTATGAATAAAAAGGAGGAAGGTGAAGATTAATTTTTTGTACAGCCTTCCTCAAACTGAACTGCTTATAAAACCTCATCATCGCAGAATTAAATTTTATAATTGATAGCTCATAACTTAGAGATGTAGTAAATAAGGCCAAAGAATTGCAAAGTGACTTAAAGTACACATTGAACAATTTAACAGAAATATTTAACCTTGATAAACATGCTTCATTAGTTCCACTAATTCTTCAGTCCACTTGCTTATAAACTATACAACCTAGTTGTTTCTATTCTCTAAAATAACACAAAGTCTGGCAATTTGGGGCTTGTGTTTCTCAAGGCAAAGCAGAAAAATTAACTTCCTGAACATTCACTCTTAATGTGTTGGTTTGTGGATAATTAATCTCAAAATTACTTTCCAAGTATCTGCTTCAATTAGCTTTGACAAATGTAAAAACCAAGACCAAAATAAATCTCTGGCATAGCATAAAAGAAAACAGTATCAATAATCTAAAAGGACATCATTGTTTTAAAATGCTTTGCAAAATTAGGGAGTCAGGAACATATGGGCAGACATTTCAAAGATTTTGGGCTCAGATGTGCCAGCCGGGCAGCAGCATTGATTTATGTTCCACACTGGGGCACATTTGACAGTATGGGTGCTTTGAGAAGTATCAGACCAGGACAACAGATATAAAATAGGACTTTTCCCTACAAATTTATACATATGGTCATCCTATCCTTTAGGAAACTTAGTCCACAGAGATCTGTGGGTCATATCAAGTCAGTTATGGATTGAGGAATATACCAGCTAAGGGTCAGCAATACCTCTTCCCTTGGAAAAGTGGCAGAAGGAATGCAGATGGTGGTGGACAGGTGGACAGGTGGACAGGTGGATGGTTGAGCTCTGAGTCTCCTCCCCCTCTGACTTGCAGCATTGCTTCCTCAGGCCTGTCTGAACCACAGCTGCTCTTTCATAAAATGTGCCACTGTCCTGGGCTGCTATCTCTAAACCCCCAGCCTACAGTATGATTCCATTTCTGAACAGTTGTTAGGTTTAGCCTAAAGCTGCCTCCATACATACTTTAAGTTTGGTTTAAAGGTTTCCCCCTACATAGCGAACTGTACCCTAACAGGATGTGTAAAGAGACTGTCAACCACTCTGGTAACAAGTAGCTGCACCTCAGCCACTCACAACTGGACACCAGTTCCAATCACATTCAAGTAAGACAGACATGAGCTGCAACCAGTCGAGCTGGTCACCTTACTTCCGTTTTCCAGGTGTCACTTCCTGTTCTTGGGCTATGAGTCGAATCTGGCCTTCTGGTAGAATAGAGCATTCTGAACCATTTCTGGCCCAGAATGCTGCCCATGTCTAGAATCACAAATAATGCCAATTAAGGACTATAAAACTGGATTTCTTGTAATATTCTCTTTTAACACAGTAAATAATATATATTATAATGAAAAACAAAAAGTGACTATTTTGACATGATGAAACAACAGGTTGTCACGTGGAGTTAGGCCACCTGCCTCTTTGAGATAAGCTGTGTGCTTCAGCCAACCCATCTTCTGTGTGCTCTGGGAAGGAGAGGACTATAAAGGAGGATCATTGTGTTCCTAGAAATCCCTGGAAGCTGGACGTCGTCCCCACTGGTTGCAGAGGTCACCAGTGGACAAGTCGTAACAGATTCTGATGATACCTAAGTCAGCATGTTGGAGATTTGAGTTTTCTGACAATACTAAATAGCAATCCGGATTAGAGAGTTGAATTGCAAACTGTTCTAAACAAATTTCTCCAAACTAGAGGTACTTTTGCCCCTAACACTTTTTTTTTATATTTCTAAAGAAGGTATCATGCATTGGACTTCCAAACTCTCAAATATCTTTTTCCAGAAATAGCTCTCACTTACTCTTTATAATCATAAGTTATACAGCTCTCTGGCAGCAAGGCACACCTAGAAGTAGTTCAGGGAGGATATTTCTGCTGATAGATTGAAGTAACACCTGAGTCTAACTGAGCAAATGAACATTATTACTACTTGATTCACTCTGACTTTGCAAGTGGTCCCGAGCTGAAAACTGTAGCTTCTCCGTCGAAGTGAAGATGGGGCTCTTGGGTGGATAGGGCTGTGACCACCCAGTGGATCTCCCATGACCACAGTCTGGGATTTGGCAGTTGAGACAGCAGCCTTTCCTAGTCTGTCGGCAGCAGGGGGCACATCTGTGCTGGAAATTGCTCACATGCTCCTGAGAACCAGATCATTTATTAGTTTCGTTTTCTTCCAGATAAGCTGAAATATGTATGTGCAAGGGATCTAGCTCCTTGCCTGCTTCCTGTTGAGTCCTTCATGGGCATATTTCTTTAGATTTCCTTCATCGTCTTTCTCAGTGTAGTATTGAATTCTGAAGATCCTCTCTAGGTGAGGTTTTGTTTACGTTCATCTATCTACATTTAAGGAAATAAGAAGCTGCAATTGGGGTGTGTGTGTTTGCTACTGGGGATCAAAACCAGGAGCGTTCTATCTCTGAGCTACAGCCCCAGCCCAATTTTATTTTTTATTTTGAAACAGAGTCTCACTAAGTTGCAGAGTCCCTCGCTAAATTACTCAGACTGGCCTTGAACCTACAAGCCTTGTGTCACAGCCTCCCAAGTACTGGGATTACAAGCATGCACCAAAATTTAAAAATTAAAAATATGTTTGCAGTTGTAAGTCCTTCCATATCAGTCCCTGAACTTCTGAAGGCCAGCGATGGTTTTTCCCAGAGCCCTTTTCCTCACAGGTACCTTGGGTTGGCCTCATCTTCAGTTGGAGCCATAGGAATGGTTATGTGTATCCACTGTATCTCCTGACATCTTGGAGTCAGTCCCTCAGTACCTATAGAGTAAAAGATGGCAAGACGAGCCCTAAGAATAGTCACCCATATGATGCAGCCCCTGCTCTTCTCCCTTCCCCCAGTGAGAACCCAACCCATAAAGAAACAATTACAGCTGAGAAATTTCCATTGAATAGAGTTTTGCCCCATGTGGTCTGTTCCCAGTGGGGACCCCGTCCACCTGAGTTTCTCTGTTAAGTGAAAGCTCGCATACCACACACAGCAAGGATGTGTATACTGCTGTATTGCGGTGCTTGGACAGGTCCCGGCACCCAGCAGGGGCTCAGTGTGTAGGATCTAATTATGTCACAATTGTGAGCTTGTGAACGTGGTTTTTTGTTTGTTTTGTTTCTTTGTAAACAGCTGTCCTTCAGAATTCATGTGGGAACTTCTTTTTTTATGTTTTTATTGGTGCATTGTAGTCTCACATCACAATGAGTATCAGTTTGGTGTTAACATACATGCACACAGCTCTTGGTGTCCCTCCCCCCTGCCTCCCCCCCGCCTCCCCCCCACATGTAGCACTGAGAATGATGTTGGTATAATCTCATATATATACATTGTTTGACAGTAATTCCATAGATTCACTACTTTCTTACCCTTCCCCTTCCCTTGTACCCCTTCCCTTGCACCACTGAGGGTTCTCCGTTGTCATTGGAGTCCCTTTTGTGTCCCCACTACTCCCTAAGTTGTGCATATTAATGAAAACATATGACCCTTCATTTTGTGTGATTGGCTAATCTCGCTTAACATAATGTTCTCCAGATCTTTCCATTTTCTTGCAAATGCTGTTTTTTGTTCTTCTTTATTGCTGAGTAGAGTTCCATTGTGTGTATTTCCCATAATTTTGTGATCCATTCATCTGTTGATGGACATCTAGGTTGATTCCATAATTTGGCCACTGTGAATTGTGCTGCTATGAACATGGGTATGCATATATTACTGTTGTTTTCTAGTTTCAATCCCTTTGGTATGATACCCAGTAGTGGAATAGCCGGATCATATGGTGGATCCATTCCCAGTTTTCTGAGGAATTGCCACACTGATCTCCACAGTGTGGGAACTTCTTTATAACTCTGCTTGTATTAACCATATCGTTTTGCCCATCATGGATTTCTGAAGGCAGCTGGCTATTATTTTCACCCAATAAGCCATCTACACCTCAGCCATTTTCCTAAAGTGAATTCAGCAGAGAGAATTGCTTTTTCTTGATATCGAACCATGAATATTGATGTAACTATGCAGAAGTGTGTTTTCTTGCTAATCGTCTTCCGCTAATTGTTCTCTTGTGAAGCCGCTTTAACTTAACACAAAGGTTGTGCATCACTTTCTCCATGTCACAGGCATCCTAACTGTACCTTCAAATGCAGGGTGACACGTGTCTATTCGGAAGGGGGGTCCTGTACGAAGATGGTTGTTCAAATGTTATAAGGTGAATTGCCTGTGGGGAAATCTCCATCATTCACACCTTTCAGACACCCCCTGGGTTGTCCTTCACCTGGTAAATCATGGTAGTTAAGGATACAGGATCCAGGACTCTGTAGACCTACTTTGGAATTCCTGATTACCTACCCATCCTAAAATCCATTTCCTCTTACCAAAAATAAAAAATAAAAAACAGAAGAAGTCAATAATCGATATAATGTCATATGGCTACTAGATGGAATAAATTTGACTGGGAATATAAAGATTTTAGAACAGAGCCTAATACAGAGCAAACACTCCGTGCTTATTAGCCACTAATATTATTGCCGGAGTCACAAAGACCTCATTGTTATTCAAATAGTCATTTGTGCCGATAAACGCTTTATGATACTCCTAGAAAGCATAAATCATTTTAAAGGGGACAAAAAGCTTTAGACATTTTGAAAGAAGAGCCATGAACAGACTACAACAAAAGAGAGAATAGGATTAAACAGTAAACAGAATTGAGGCATTGAGCATTGAGATGGAAGAGAAAGATGACTTAAAAACAACTTTTATTTTGCATAAATGAGGAAATGTTAACATGATCATTTGAAACACAGTATCTGAGTGCCATAGCATTTTATCAGCCAAAGCTGCAAATCCTAACTTTTTCCCCTAGTAGCATAAATGACAGATGTTGTGTAGTGTGCAACATACACATGTAAATCCAGATTCCCAGAAGTGCTTTAGAAACACAAACTATTTTGTGGCGTAGTTTAGGAAATAGAACCATAGTCTACTTTGGCTTGGTAATTATTTCTTTAAAATTTAAATACATACAAGTAGTGAAATTACATAAGAATGATCCTTCTTTTTCATTTATGTGAAAAATAATACAGGAAAATATTTAAAATTGAAGTGTGTTTATTTCTTATTTTTTCCATATTTTTCTCATCACAAATAATAGGCAGAAGGTGAATAAATGTGACATTTAAAAATCATCGATGAACCTTATTTAATATTAAAAAGTATAATACACGGAGTACAGATTTGAATATATTAAAATGAACACCACAATTGCAAACTTTACATTCATTATTTTATCCATCTTTAATTCATCCAGTGAAAGCTGTTATGTTGTAAGTTATAGTTAAACTGCCACTATATTTTTCTTTTACGACACTTACCAAAATTGAAATAGAATAATAAATTATAACAATATTTAATACCTTTCCTTTTCTTCCCAACTCTAAAATCCAAGGGACAGCTCTATCTTATTTATTTTATATTTTCATTATTTAGTACAGATCTTGGTTCCTAGTAGGCACTTAACAAATATCTCTCAAATAAATAAACAAAATGTAGATATGCAAGTACTACATCTGCATTTTTACCCTAACTTTCCTAACAAAAGAAAAACATGCAAATTGATGCTTGGGCAAAATTAAAATAAAATATGTATCTCTAAATGTGTAATTCACAAACCTACAGGAAATTATGATCCAAACTGTTATTAACCACACTTCTTTTTTTGGGGGGGGTTACCGGGGATTGAACCCAGGGGCGTTCTACCTCCGAGCTACACCCCCGGCCCTATTTCTTATCCTTATTTTGAAACCAGGTCTCACTAAGTTGCGGAGGGCCTCACTAAGTAGCTGAGGCTGGCCGCAAACCTGGATCCTCCGGTCTCAGCCTCCCAAGTACTGGGATTACAAGCATGCACCACCATGCCCAGCTTTTAACCACACTTCTGACAAATAGTCGCTTCTATGATCAAATACAAAGATAAGCTAGGCCATGGGCTTTGTGCCCTCCTCTCCACATTTCCCTATAGATGTTTGCTGTAGGATAGTATTCTGTTCCGGTGCTCTTTAAAGTGTGTATTAGTCTACCTGAGTTGCCATAATAAAGCATCACAGACCAGTGGTTCAAACAATAGAAATGTATTTGTCACATTTTTGGAAGCTGGAAGTCTAAGATGAAGGCAGGGCAGTATCTTCTGCAGCCTCTCTCCTGCGCTTTTATAAGCCATTCTCTCCCTGTCTCTTCACATGGTCTTCCTGCTATGTGTGCCTGTGGCCTAATTTCTTCTTATAAAAACACCAGTCATGTAGGGTTAGGGCCCACCCTAAGACCTCATCTTAACTTAGTGACCTCTTTAAAAACCCCATCTCCAGACTTCATGATAATACTGAGAGGTTACTAGAATAGTGGAAGGAGATTGGGAGGATGAAAGAGGGGGGGGAGGAGACTTGAGGAAGGAAACAGACTAAATAATATTATATCCATATATGGAGGTATTACTAACAATCTTACTAGCATGAATGGGGAAGGAGGAGGGGTAGCATGATAGGGTTAGGAGGCAAACACATCAAGAAATGTTGTGTGCTATCTAAGTGCATCACTTTGAATCTCCCTACATATAATGTATAATTATATTGCACCAATAAAAATCTAAACAAAAAGTGACACCATCTCCAAATACAGTCATATTCTGAGACACTGGGGTTAGGACTTTAAAATAAGAATTTAGGGGAAGGAAAAGAATTCAATGTATAACAGTCTTTCATGGAAAATTTCCCATGACCAGATTGGTCTGAAAAATGCTTGGTGAGACCAAAGCATTTAATGTGCTGTTGTGCATTAGGAATTTCCAAGAGAAGACTACAGGATCCTAACTTTACCAAAGCAACAACTACAACAAACCTTCCCATTCCAATAAAGCACACCTTTATCATCCCTGCAGATCTTTCTAGAAGTGCCAGCTGGATGAATTGCAGCCATGGCCCAGTCTGTGTGAGCAGCCCTGCATTCCGGCATTCAATTCTCCCTGAGGGCTACTGATTGGCCTCTGCCTGTTCCTAAGCCATCCCACCCAGGAATCCCATCGCTAATGAACAACTGTTTCCAAGTCTGTATCATCTCCAAAATGCACTCTTAATTTGATAAAGGGGTTTTCTTCAGATATTTAATAACTCTTTATTAAATGATGGTCTTACCTTATAACATTCTACCAATTAGTTGGTACTAATAGTTTTTTTTTTTCCACCAACCTCCTCACTCCAGTTTTGGAGGGTACCATTGAAGTCTTTCTCTGTAACGACTGGCATCTGATAACATTTTTGCAACTAATTATCTCATTGTTCAAAAGGAACGAAGAAAGGGAGGGATGCAATTCAGTGCCTCTTGGAAGCAAAAAACATAAATTCACAACTTTGAATAGGGTTTCAATGCAGAATAGCTGTCCAACCACCATGGAAACAGAATTCTTTATTGGACTCATTATACAGGCAAACTTGCTAAGCTCTTTAGAACATTAGTGCCTTTAATAATGATGTTAGCAACTTTCCCTGAACTATTGCATATTTACAGTGGGCCCTTAGCCGAGTAGGGGCCTTGTGAATTAATCCTTATTTAATGAGAAATATTGGAAGGTGATGAGAGTCATCTGCTGCTGGTGGGAAAACTTTGCATTGATAGATTATTTTTGGAACATTAAAGTCTCCTCAGCCTAGATACTTGACTATTTAGGACAGGATAATTTTGTGAGAGATTGAAATAAAATATAGGATTTATACTCAATTATTTTCATCACCTATAAAATGTTCTGTATTTGCTTTAAGGGGTTTAAAATTTCACACTTTCTTGCTTTCATCAAACCTCAGTAGCCTGCACTAAATCAAATGGCTAGATACTGAGTTTTGGCTGAAGGGTGTTTTTTAGTAAGGTGATAGCCAATGGCTGCATTTGAGAAAATGTAATTTCTTACAGATTAATTTGTAATATATGTCTCATTTCAAACTGTCTGGAGAGTGCTATGAAAATATATATGTGAAAAGTGCTGTTGGATTTTCACTATCTTCAAGCACATTTTCCATGTCTGTGTAATGACATATATAAAGCATAATTAAAATAAGTTTAGGAACCTGGATATGTTTGGATGCTCAAAAACAAATTATTGTAATAAAAATGTTGTTCTCATTTTCTTATGATTGATCTCATCACTCTATTAGAAGTACTCTAAAATTAAATGGTGGAAATAAATGGTCACAATGACCCTCCTCTTAACCCTACTATTCTCGTCTGTTCCTCGGCATACAAATAATACAAATAAGATTTATTTAAACTCTTGGTTCACTTTTTAAATGTAAAGCCACTAGTGTGTGAGAGTAGGCAGAAAAGGAAAACCCATCAATAGAAAACCCATCAATAGAAGGATTCCTTTTCTTTTTGGAAATTTTGCATTCCATAAAATGCTCTTGGAATCTGTGTACCTATAAGAATCTTGCTGCTTCTCTAAGCCAGTGGACACACAGCTAAGTTGATAACAAAATCTTGATGCAAACATGCCAATAAAGCAGGATGATTTAATGATAAAACTATTAGATCTGATATTAACTAGCAGTGAGCAAGGTCCTTGATCCTTTTCTGGCTACATTTTCTTAGTCTATGAAATGAGGAGCCTTCAGCTTCTTTGCTGTTTTGCATTGCCCTATACCCAAATTAAACACACACACACACACACACACACACACACACACACACACACACTGTGTTGTTCATACTGGTACAGCACAAATATTTGACATATTTTAGATGCCTTAAATTCAAAGTTAAATTGAATTTCTTGCATTGCAACTGTTTGCTTTTTTCCTAATTGTAAAGGCATTGAAATTGATAATCTGTACAGTTTCACAGTTTGACAATCATGTTAAAGATTTGATCAGAAAATAAAATGTAATTCCATATCAAATAAAACCGTTGTCAAAAACCAAAGTTTAAAGGAACAAATATGTTCTAATTTCTGTATAGGTTTTTTTCCCCCTTAGTCTATGAAAAATATGTGAGTGAAAGTGAGCTAATGGTAAGTTTGTTGGACTTGGAACCCAACGACCCAGATCAGATCCCAGTTGTGCTGTAAACTTTGGGCAGGTCACTACTTTGACCGAAACTGAGCTTTCTCATCTATAAAATGGGAATGACATTCCTCACAACAATCAAATGTGGTGGGAAGAAGTGTCTGAGAGTTTGCCAGCAGTGGATGGATGTGTCCCAGGGAGCACACAGATATGCTTTTAAACAACAGATGATATAGTGGAGAACTTCTTTCCCAAATGCATGACTTCACTGACTTTAAAAAATAAAACAAAACAAAACAAAAAGATATTTTCACCTTAAATGGAAATCCTGACCAGCTGGCAAAATTTTCTAGCTTAGTAATTGGGTAAAGAGAGTTTAGAATTGGCATTGGAGGTTGAAGATCATATAGATGAGAAATTTTAAATACTGGAATTTAGAGACTGAATACTAGCTGAGTCAACCCTGGAAACAAAGGCAAAAGAGGGTGTGTGGCTCTGTGATCCACCTTCAAATATCATACTTTCTTTATGCAATTCCATACAGCATAGATTCTCCTGAGCACGCAGGTGTGTATATGTTTGGATACATGTGTGTGTGTGTGTGTGTGTGTGTGTGTGTGTGGCTTTGTGTGGCTGTTCTGGTCAGCATTCTCACTGCTGTAATCCAAAAAAAAACTGACCACACAACTTAGTGGAAGGAATATTTATTTGCTCACATTTCTAGAGATTTCAGCCATTCAGTCTGTGTCAGGCTGGGTCTGCAGAGCTCAGGGAATGGTGGTGGGAACTCAAGAGAGGGAAAGAGAAAGAGCTCTGCTCTCACATCATGGAGGCCAGAAGCAAGGGGAGGAAGAACTATATATAATCCCCAAAGCCACACCCGGAGGGATCCCTCCTTGGCAACCAAGCCCCTATCTATCTTGGCTTCCTGGTTTCCATGAGGACTAGGGGGTCATTCTAAATCAAAACCATCACAGGTACTTATGAAAGGATAAAATCTAACAAATCACTTTCTTCACTAAAAGAGAGTCCTAGGTCACATGCAAATGAGAATATAAGAATCTATAGAAAGTAGGTATCCAGTAATTTTTTTCTCCTATTTTTCAAACCAGTGAAAAAAGAATCACTTTAAAGTATTTTTCAGAGATAGACATTAAAATAGAAGGAAAATAGTCATTCTTATCTGGTGTATCTTGCTATGGAAGCTCATTCCTAAGCTCTTGGCAAATGCTTAGCTGTTCAGATTTATTAGTTAAGGTAGCCAAATCAATTCTTCATTTTAAAAATCATTAAGTAATAGGTTGTAAAAGTAAATTTTACAAGACTTAAAACTTTTAAATGATATAGAAAAATGGTAAAATAATTATTTTTAAATGGTGAATTGGTTTCCTTATTCTTTAGCTTCCAATATCTAATGTCAACATAATGTTAGTCATCAAATAAGCATATTAGTGATAATTGTTTCATAATAAAATTTGGTGGTACTTAAATATTTACATTGAAGTAAATTTGAATGTTCCATCACTGTGTGTGTGTGTGTGTGTGTGTGTTAGTCAGCTTTTTAATTGCTACCATCAAAATATCTGACAAGCACAACTTAGAGGAAGAAACATTTATTTAGGGCTCACAAGTTCAGAGGTTGCCAGGGTCAGTCCATGGTCAGTCAGCTCACAGTGGCAGAATGGCTTGGCTGTGGGCTTTAGAGCGTGGCAAAGGAAGAAACACTGCCCTGGGTTTATGAGAGTAAGAACAGAGGGAGAGAGACAGGAAGCCTCCAGGGATAGATACAATCCCCAAGGCCATGCCCCCAGGGATCTGCCTTCTTCAGCCATGCTCTACCTCTGCACCCGACTACAGCGCCCACATACGAAGTTTCAGGGACCATTTTAAATCCAAACCATGACTGGACTGTGTGTGTCATTTAAACTTCCTGTGCAGTAAGTTATAAAAATGGAAACTGTGAAGAACATAGTCATTCATTTACCTGTGCATCTGAAATTAACCATTTTACCCACCAAATATGATTTTCAAGGTGAAGAGCAGTTAACCCAATGGCCTCTTCAATATTAAGCTGTCCTCTGAGCAGTGACCACAATCCTAGTGCATACTCTCAGATGATCACTAATGTCCATTTAAAGTACCGATTTACTTCAACTTCTGAAAGACAATTGCAGAGAAGCCAATTAACCAAGGAAAAGAGATAATCTACTTAAAAGATCAGCTAACCTTTTTTCTGCAAAGGGCCAAATAGCAAACATTTTCCACACTGCAAGCCATAGGGTCTCTGTGGCAACTACTCAGCTCTCTGCCTTATATTGTGAAAGCAGCCAGAGACAATGGGTAAGAAACGGCCAGTGCTGGACTTGGCCTGCAGGCTTTCACTTGCTCACCAGGGTCCTACAAGATAGGAGAAAAATTTTGATTTCTAATTATACTGTTGCAAATATAAAAGAGTTGTGGCTCCAAAAAGTCCAGTAACTATGAAAACTGAAGAAATGTAATCGGTCATCTGGATCCTGTCAACAAAAGCCAAACATCTGGATGTTTGGAAATCTAAACTAAAATTTAAAAAACACCTATTACGTTATCATTCTGATTACTACTAAGCATTTGTGCGCTTTATTCCAAGAATGATCTCAACGTATTTAAAAAGCTGGAGACAAAGTAAAATAGTACCTTTTTTCTTTTCCCTTTGTATCTAGTATTAAAAAAACAAAGGCCAATGGAGGGAAAAAATGTTTCTATAAAATAAGATGTATTTCTTCACATCAGATACCCTCTTAAAGCCATCATAATGAAAGCCACAGTTGGGCTGAGTTTGTTTGATATCTACCAGTTTGCAAATTGAAGGCTTTTTATTAGGAGATCTAACCAGCCCCCTGAGGATATAGATGCAGCCACCATCCACACACCTACTGGCATGACAGAGAACTTGCTCTTTGAGTTTTCATGCTGGAAAGAAAACCTTCAAAGGGAGCAGCTACATCTCCAGAAAGGAACGGGGCAGAGTACGCCCTGCCGGTTTGGTGGTGGCAGCCAATCGTCAGTGATAGAATGTGGAAAACTTGTCCTGTAGCAAAGTTCTTCCTACAATTTCTCACCCTTTTCAAAACAACCTGGGCCCCATATTGAGTTCTAGAATGAAAATAGACCAGCTCTGTTATTCAGAGTCCAATGAAAATAAATATCAGGCCTGTTTTGTGTTCCTTGCAAATGCAAGAGCACACGGTCTTTGTTTGTGGAATGGGCTTCAAGCCTAGCTCCGAAGGCCCCTCTCTTTAACATCAGAAGAGCATTTCTCGTTATTCTATAGCACAGGAAAGATCACTGGCCTCCCAGGTCTCTTGCGGGCACCTTCCTCTATCTCTCCTGGGCTCTCCCCTCTGCCCATCTTCACCTGTTCTCACCTACTCTCATTGAGAGACACTTTTCACCTGAGGAGCCTCAGGAACCTGATTCTGGCTCCCATCCCTTCTCTTCTTCTAGGACATTGCTTCATGTTTTTACCCCTTTCCCGTCTTCATGTTAGCTTGTCTTTCCCTCTTTTTTTACTTAGTTATGAAGACTAAGTTAAGCCTTTCCCATCTCCAACTCTCCCTCTTTCTCCCTTCCTCCCTCCTTTCTCTCCTTCTCCCTTCTGCTCCAAGCCCCTCCATGCCCCGGACCTCACTCCTTGTCTCTTGGAGGTTTGTGGGTTTCTACCACAGCATCCAATTTCAGCTTTCCTATTTCTTATCAACTGTATTCTCTCTGCTCGATCTTATGCTTTTATTTTTGTGTACTTGGCTGTAAATGGTGGTTCTGGATTTTTTCCCCATCAGCACCAATGATTGGTCAAGACAGGGGGCATCTGGCCCCACGCAGGTCAGTGAAGAGAGAATGAATCTCAGGACTTGAATGGGGTCCAGGAAAACATCAGTGTTCTTTCCCTCTTGTTATTCTTGATCCTGGCTGCATCTTAGTGTTATCTAGGAATATTTTTGAAGATACTGTTGCTTTCTTTCCCCTCCCCATGCACTCTGGGTATCCCAACAAACCACTGTGGGGTCATAAATGCTATAGGAGATATGAGCTGCTGTCCTATTGAAATGCCATATCCTGGATGGCAAGGATTCCTCTTACTCAGTTTCCCCACCCCACTGAATAGGGCCAAACACATGGTAGGTCCTCAATAAATAGATTCTTGATTAGATAGCTTCATTGTGAATTAATTTCCAATGGTAAGAAATCATGGGCAATTTCGTTAATTGGAACTATAATTTTCCTTCTATTACCAACTGGAAATAGCTTTCCCTAAAATAGTTTATAGATTATGAGCACCAGTCATCATCCTGTTGTGAGGATTTTTTCATAAGTTCATAAACATATGCGAACTGCATCTCAAATAATTCCTAAGAGGGACCAAGCTCAAATCAGTTAACATGACAGCTCTCAAGAAAACATTGTACAGGGAGGAGAGCATTCATGCTAGAGTCAGATGCTCCAGGCTGGATTTCTACCCGTGCCACATATTGGCTGTGGGATGTTGGGCAATTTATTTAATGTCTCAGAACATCAGTTTACTGAAGTATGACAAGTAATAATTCAGCAACAGTGAATTCATATTGGGAACTTGCCGGGTGGTCGCCATTTTCCCTTTCTTTTATCTGAGTCTCGCCGCGTCTTGAAGAAAATAATATCATCATCACCATCTCCCCCCATTTTCCACTTTTAGAAAAGTAGGATTAAAGACTTTCTAGACTTTAAGGGTTAAAGAAGTTCTGGAGCTCTTACAACCATGAAGCTCCTGCTTCTCAAAGGGGAGAAAACAGGGCTGACTTCTCTGAGCTGTCAGGGAGATAAGCTGAGGTACCTGAGAGCATCCCCAGTTTCTCCCTCACCTGACAATGCCTGAATTAGGGGCTCTCTGGTTTCTGTTAGGAAGTACTGCAGAGCCCAATGAACTTGCCTCTTGGGGGTGAAGAGGG
Source organism: Glis glis (assembly GCA_004027185.1). NCBI lineage: Eukaryota > Metazoa > Chordata > Mammalia > Rodentia > Gliridae > Glis > Glis glis. The sequence continues at coordinate 37,120 of PVJS01005854.1, forward strand.
GACTAACATTTCAGACCAAGCTCCTTTTCCACTGCCTCTGTAAAAACCATCCCTTGTGGGGCTCACGGTGGACCAGCCTTTAACCAAATGATGTCCCTCAGAAAGCAGAGTGCAGAGTGTAGACCCCATCAAAGAGGGAGACAGGACTGCTTTCAGAATACAGCTTGACCAACCTGGGAATGGTTTAAGCCATGGTTTAAGAAGCCCAGATATTTCTCCATTCCACATTCTATGAGCTCCATGATTTTAATTATTGCACTTAGAAAAATAAGAGTTTCCCACCTTTTTCTGTCTCTAAATAGCAGGACTATTGCAGTTGATGTTGCTCTTTTTTTCCCCTAGGTTGTGAAGATTTGCATAGTAGTATTAGACCACACTTACATATTGTTCAGCATGTTCTAATCGCTGCAGATGTGTGTTAACTCCTGTATTTCTCACAATAACCCTATTTGCCCCCATTTGATAGATAAGGAAAACAAGGCACATAGAGATGGAGCAGGACTTCGGAGATGTTAGTGTTCATCAGAAGTCAGACTGCTAAAATTCACTCTGAGTCCCAGCACCAAAGTTTCTAACTCTGGACAGCTATGGTGGGAGCATTTCTAGCAAGTTCCTGGTGATGATGGTGGTGATGTCGCTGCTCCAGGACCCACTTGAGAGCCACAGAGATAGAGTAAGTTGCCCAGGGCCCATACCAGTAAATGAGAGGCTGGATTCAAACCCAGGGGACCCAGCCTCAAAGGACTTTGCTTGCTTCATGTAATAAGTACAGATGTCTCTATGCCTTCACAAGAAGAATGCCGATAGCCATCTAAGCCGTGTTCTACTTTTCTGCATAAAAATGTGCATGTCTATGGGATGTCTATGCTCTTATGTATGGATAAATAGATGCATGCATGTAGTAACCAGACACTCCACGGAGTCCCATGTGTGTCAACAGGGAACAACCATTAGCAAATTCTTTAATCATTCGTATAGTTATTTTAACAATTATGTTCATTAGTTTCTTTCAATACGGATCTCTGAGCTCATCATGGTACCTATAACCTGTCATTTGAAAATAATGGGCTTGTGTTTCGAAAGCATATGTAATCTCATACTTATTTCCTGGAAGGAAATCAGACTCCCTGCAATTTGACATAATGACAAGTGTAATTAATGCATTAGAATTATAAATTCTTAGTCATCATCTCCAACCTCTCACCAGAGTCATAAATCTGAGATCTGTGAGTGACGTTCAGGTAACCGTTGCTAAGAGACTTCTCACGTTATCTGGGTCAGCTGAGGACAGCTCTGTCGACTTACGGAGCCTCTCCCTGGGATACCCCAAACCTGTGCCCCTGTTCTCTCCTCCTCGACTTATGACCTCCAGCAACACACAGACCTGTTCATGTCTCACAGGAGACCATTCAAGCGCAAAGACACAACCCCAAGGAATCCAGGCTCCAGGGATTCCTCACAGATCAAAACCCATCTTCCTCCCTCTGCGTTGCCTACCCTAAGGTACCCCAACTGGGCACTCCCCCTCTCCCAAATACAGTGCCCCAAAGGAAGTAAAATGTTCCAGAAAATACCCAAGGACAAGAGTCATAGCCCTTGATTCTGAAATGGATGCAGAGATGAACTGTAAATCATTTCTACTGGCCATTTCCCAATGTATTTTGAAAATACACTGGGAAATACATTGGGAAAATGACCAGGGATCATTTTCTCAGATGTGCTCCTAGGGACTTCCTGAGTTTGAGTCCAAGGTGTTGTGTTTGTTTTGCTTGTGATTGTGGCGCCCTCTGCTGTGCCTCAGAGTTCATAATGTGCATTTTCCAAGAATATTCCTGACTGAAAACTTGAGTTACAAAATAAAAAAAAGAGGGGCATGGTGGTGCCAGCCTGTAAATCCAGTACTTGGGAAGTTGAGACCGAAAGATCACAGGTTCAAGGCCATTCTCAGCAATTTAGTAAGCCCTCAGCAACTTAGTGAGTCCCTGTTTCAAAATAAAAAATATAATGAGGCCGAGGGTGCAGCTAAGAGATAGAATGACCCTGGGTTCTATTGATAGCACCAAATCAAATCAAATCAATCAATCAATCAATATATATAAATAAATAAATGAGCAATTGTCACATATTGGGAAATACACCAAGAGCTGTGTGAATGTATGTTTTTATCACATTTAATCTCACTGTGATGCATAATTGCAATGCACTAGTAAAATAGTTTATAAATAAATAAATAAAATAAAAAAGACATTAAAATGTTTTCTATGGCTAAAATCAGTCATTTAAAAGCCAAGTGCAATTCACAGGAGAACATACCATCTGTTGATTTAAAACAATAGTAATTTTCTTCCTCTTGGCAGATAAACACTGTAAGACCCATTACAGTACTATGTGAGCTAAATAAGACAGTCTGGCCCACTGATACTGGAAAACAGGAGACTGTTTTTTGACACCTTTGGAATTGTTCTAATGAAATAGTTCTAGGGTCCTCTAAGTCATTTTTGAAAGCTCTTTCTTAAATCATAAACTTTCATAGCTCGAAGGCGGGCATGGTGGCACACGCTTGTAATCCCAGTACTTGGGAGGCTGAGATAGGAGGATCACAGGTTCGCAGCCAGCCTCATCTACTTTGTGAGGCCCTCTGCAACTTAGTGAGAACCTGTTTCAAAATAAATAATAAACTTTCATAGCTTGAAGATACTTTAAAAATGGTCAGGCCAGTCTTTCCACAAATTTGAAACCAAATTTCTAAGTTAGGAGAGTTTCTACACCAGCTTGCGAGTTTCAGATGTGAGCCTAATTCATCACGATATGTTTTTATTTTAGTAAATCAAATATATTAATTTTTGGAACATGAGCTATTATAAACTTTCTGGGTTTTTTATTTTAGGCCAAAGTAAATAATAAACATTTAGTTTAAATTTTGCAGTAATTTAATTATTTTGGCATTTATTTAATAAAACCCATAAGCTATGACGACTGCCTTGAAAGTCCAATTTTCAATGTTTATTTTCTTATGTTTTCTTGTTATGCTTGCTAATGCAGCTTCTGACCAAAATAAGTGTATTAATAGAATGATGCAGTCCCTCTTATTCCTATATGATTACTAGAAACCAAAGAAATGTTGGAATTTGTCCATAAATATTAATATTATCTGAATTAGGTCCAGTAAAATCATCTTTATTTAGTTAAAAAAATGTAGGGATATAAGATCTTGGTCTAATAAAACATCACATGTGTTGTTGTAAAATACTAAATCTTACAACTCGTCAGAAGAACAACTTTGCAATTTATTTCTTTAGAGTTGTTTGCAGTTGTCACAGGCTTCTAGCCATCAGAAAGAACACATGTGCATCTGAATAAAGTAGACTTGCCACATTGGTATCAGAAGCACAAATTATCGCAACTCCTGTTGTAGAATATAAAGCTGCAAAATTTTATTATAAATGTTTCTTAATTTCTGAATCCGTATGCATTCAGATTCGTGGGAGGCCTTATCATCTGTTCTCTGGATACTTACCCAGGTCTCTTGCATTTTTTTCTAAATTATTAAGGATTTGAAATGCAAATAGGTAAAAGTAATTCCATCTAAACAGCTTGAGTTATAGAATTAGAATTCTTGAGAGCTACTGCTGCCTGTAATCGTCTTCTTTTTGGAGATGAAGGAAAGGAGAAACTTAATGTTTTATGACTTGTCCAAGTAAGAAGCTAAACGAAGTACAAACTCGAATCCTGCTGATTCCTGGGCCATTGTTTATTGCACTGGGGCTGCGTCCATCATCCGAGCCCCCTTATGGAGCATTTTATGAACCTAACACTAGGAGAGGCAAGTCAGAATCTTGACCACAGGATTGGTGTTCCTCCCCTAGTTAACTGGTGCCAGGCCTAGACTAAGACTTCTCTGGAGGGCAAAGTTAAGTATACCGAAGCCAATGTTTCTGTGGTCTTTTGCGGGTGTCTGACCAGCATCAGCTCCGGCTCTTTATGGAGTCTTTATTTTCACTCCTTAGCTATGGCCTTAACATAGCTGAAAACACTATAGAGTTCACATTTCAAACTATTTTAAGGACTCCTTATCTAATGTGAAATCTGTAAAGTGAAGAAACTCTCAGAGAAGGTCTATTAGTTTTGAAAATTTTAGGGCTTAGAGAAAATTGTGGCAATTGGGTGTAGATTTCATAGTCTTTTAAGTACAGGGTCAGGACAGGAAACACCAACATCTTCTGTGACCTTCTCTTTGCTCCATTCAACACGCACTGGGACCTAATCGTGTGCCTCGGCTGACTCTGCATCAAGAAACATAATGCTAAAGTGAGGAGAGTCTTCAAAAAACCAGAGTAAAACCACATTCCGTCCAGTACTCTCCTGACATTGCAAATAGCCAGTCTCCTCTGCATTGTGTCTATAGTTTAATTTTCTTACACTAGAAATCTGCCCAAGAGATGTCAGATCTGACTGTATAATGAGGATGGAGGCAAAGTCTTCTCCATCTCCTTCATCACCCACAGCAACCTTCCCCACTCCTGCCTGATCAACACTTCCTCATTCTTTCAGGTTTAGTTCAGCTATCATCTCCTTTCTTGGGAGTCTCAGACTTTCTTAGAGTCCCCTACTCTTGAGATGGGTAGCCCTGCTCTGCTCTGAGTTTATAGACACACTGAGGATACATTGCATTTAAATGGTTTCTTAGGCTTTTCCTATTTCTGTTTTATGTATCTTTGGATTCCTCCATCTGACACGTGTGCATAACAAATGGAATTATGTTAACACAGAAATCTTCATTTGGGCAGTTGTTGACACTCTTTTAAATAGCTTATGTCAAATAAATCACAGGTCAAATCGCTTAGCTACCTCCTTAGTTCATTTTGTGTTTCTGTCACAGAATTCTGAGACCGAGTAATTTGTAATAAAAAGAAAGTTGGGGGCTCACCTTCCTGGAGGCAGGGAAGTTCAGTGTCAAGGCCCCGCATCTAGTGAGGGCCTTCTTGTGCCATTACGTGGTGGGAGGCTAGAAGGTAAGAGAGAGCATGCATACAAATGGGGCTGGACTCACCATTTTATAACAAACCCGCTCTGGTAATAACAACATCAATAGCCTGCCTGAGGTGAGTGCTTCACCTTGCAAAGGTCCCATGTCCAAATATTGCCACAATGACAAATTTCAACATGAAGTGAGGAGGGGACAAACATTCAAACCATAATAGCTACTGAGAGGCATGCATTGTAGCCAGTTTAGCTTGGAATGCTCATTCGGAATCTAATTGCTTAAAAATTCAATATTCTGTGAGGCCAATTGGTAACACCTGCTGTGAATATTTTCCAGGCTAAAATTATGTAACAACGCCCCATGCCAGTGATTGTCAAGGACCTTGATCAAGCACCTGTCCTTATGTTCAAGCAGCTCAGGACTCTTTCCTGTGGACAACCTTGACTCTGTTCTCCTCTGCAAGAGAAGTAGCTATCAGAGATTTAACAGCCAGGCTTGAGATATTTAGCTGCAGAAGACAATGTTTCCTTTATTCCTCTAAGCTTCCATTTAACATCTGAAAAATAGGGATAACACTTGCTTCGTGAATTTATTGCAAGAGTTACACATAAAGCATTAGACGTGACTGGTGTAGTCAGTGCTGTGTACATATTGGTGTTGGCTATTATTAGTATAGGAGTGAGTTAGAATTGTCTGATTTAGCAACTAAAAATACGGGGCACCCAGTTAAATTTGATTTTGGGGAAAACGGCACACAATCTTCAGCAAGAATATGTCCCATACAGTAATTCCATGGATTCACTACTTTCTTACCCTTCCCCTTCCCTTGTATCCCTTCCCTAGCACCTCTGAGGGTTCTCCATTGTCATTGGAGACCCTTTTGTGTCCCCACTACTCCCTATATTGCGCATATTAGTGAAAACATATGACCCTTCATAAACAATGTGTATATGTGAGATTATACCAACATCATTCTCAGTGCTACATGTGGGGGGGAGGCGGGGGGGAGGGACACCAAGAGCTGTGTGCATGTATGTTAACACCAAACTGATACTCATTGTGAAGTGAGACTACAATGCACCAATAAAAACATAAAAAAAAGAATATGTCCCATACACTATTCAGAACATACTTATATTAAAAACAATCCATTATATGAAATTCAGATTTAGCTAGGTGTCCTATATTTTATCTGGCAGCCCTAGGTTGAATAAATGAATACCCCTTAGTTGGGGTTTTAAAATGTAGCCTTCAAGGGTGTTTTCATCAGTAGAACAGAGTGTATAAACCACCTCCAGCAGGGAACCTTCTCTAATAAACTGAACACTTTGCAAGATGGCTTTGCCACCTGTTCACCCAGTAATGAGGTGAGCAGCACCTAGAAATGAATGGGGAATTCTAGGTGGCCCAAGGACTCGAGGTCCTGGGGATCAGTGCCAAAGATGGACTTTTAGGTTTAGTCTGATTTGTCCTGGTGCTTTAGGAAGGCCGATTAGAATTTGTAGTGGAAATCTTCTCTAGGAACGATATCCAGGATATGGCCGGTCTGAGTAGAATGTGTACACAGTGCTATCAAATCATTGTCAACAGACTAGGAAATAGCTTCAGTGGATCTGAGAAAGACATTGAAGACAATGTCATACATGCTTCGGGGAACCTGATCATCCAGGTTTTTCTACCTAGTTCAATACTTTTCAGTTTCTGAAAAGTCAGCTGGCCTTTGGGTCATGAGCATTTTTAATTACACAGCAGAAGTGAAGAATGAAAAACGATCAATGTTAGTAACATGCCCTAAACTTGAATAATGGAAGGTTCATGACCTACAGAAGCCCAGGCCACTGCCCTGGATTATTAGGATTTTAATGTGGCTTGCCTTCTCAAGTTGCATTAACCAGCTAACTAAATAATGGTGAATTTTTATATCCTTATTTCATAGTGACCCAAATTAACCCTTCAAACTCCAGAACCATCTTAGGCCTTTCTTTTTATCCTTGTCATCTACAGTAATTGTCTTTGATTCTTAAGTGTAGTTTATTGGTTACAACTTTTTTTTTGCTTATTTTTGTTTGTTAGTTTATTAAGTCATTGGTTCCTAGTGGTTTATAGCAATTACTAAATGTTATAGAATTTTTGAAGACATCTCATAATTTGGGGAGGCTGCATCTGCTGTTGATATGTATTTAAGAACTATATTTCAGTATCTTAATAAATAAATGGTTAAAAATTAAACATGGATTTATTTTCCATCCCTACATTTTTTTCTAATGTGGGGAGTCACCCAAGTGATGGTAATGATTTAAGAATCAAAATCATGTGCAATTGTTTTTATCTTAATGGCATTGATTCACTTTGCTTTAAACGTCACCAGTTGGCACACAAGTTTGCCAGTCCACAATCATTTTTTTAGAAGTGCTCCTGAAAGTATGAATATTTATTGTTATTCTGCTGTGGGACCAGAACTTAGGAAAGTTGAACATAAAGATTTGCTTTTGAAATATTTTCATTTATTGTCAAAATAATAATATGTGCCACTTGGATATTTCCCTTGTAAAGATCTTGAAAACAGCCATCCTCAGGTTTTCTGTTCTGTTAGTATAATATGGTTATTTGGGTAATTTAAAATAAAACTTGAGCCAGGCATGGTGGCACACGCCCATAATCCCTGTACTTGGGAGGCTGAGACCAGAGGATTGCAAGTTCGAAACCAGCCTCAGCAAATTAGCAAGAACCTGTTTCAAAATAGAAGAATTAAAAGGGCTGGGGGTGTAGCTTGGAAAACTGGAATCTGAATCATTTACGTCTTGAGGCATACACAGAGAACTGCGTGTTTAGATGACAAATGACCAAAGGCACACTTACTCAGCAAGTTTGTTGGCCACACATCCCCCAGTTTAAAACCCTTCCCAGCAAAGCTGAATTTATCCTGAAGCCAATAAGGGTCACACTTCAGGGCCTCCACTGGCCTGGATCCTTCCAAGGTCATGGGAGAGACCCAGAAATGGATTCATGTAGGATTCTGAAATTTTTGTAAAACAAAAGTGTTTTACTACAAGCAGGTAATATCGCAGACTCTTTTCTCTCGAGTTTTAAAGAGGAACCCCAAATTGCACAAAACTTGGGCCCCACCAAAGCAAGGTCCACCCACACTTCCAAAGTAGAGTTTATTGTTTTAATTACATATCCTGAATTATCAGTGAGGCTGAACATTTTCTAAATTATGTTTATGAGTCACGTGTTGGCCTTGGAGGTGGTCTTGGTTCCTTTTAACTTTGCCCCAAAGCAGAGTGGGATGAGGAGGAGGATTGGAGGCTGGGGGGAACCGCAGGCTTAACTTCCAAGTCTTCCCTTGGGGCTACCCACTGCCCACATGGGTCTTATATCCTCCCTCTTCTCCACTCTTCTTTTCACTCTGAGGGTCTACTTTCCTTCGATCTTTATACCTGGAGAGACTCAAGCAGGTAAGTTTCAGTCCTGAAGTCTAATTCTTTCTCAGAATCTGAGAACAAAATGTAAAAGCCAATGGTCCCTTATCCTATGTACTTTTAAGAAAAAATACTGCAATTACGGTGTTAGCCAGAATCAGTCATGAATTGCTGGGAACAGGTCATTGTACTTCAGAGGTTTGATAGTCTTCTATCTGTTGTAACAGTTGCTTTGAACTGTCGGTAGCCTCACTCCTTGCCTGATGGAGTCATGGGTGAACAACTCCATCGAGGGTCGTGGGTGAATTTGCCGACTGTTCCATTCTCAGCAGTAGGTACGTGAGAGGAGAAGGGAAGGGTGAGACAGGGCACCTTTCAGACCTTGCCGCACGCCAGTTCCTGTGTATTTGATGTAAGTCTCTCCTAATGACACTAACTGTATTCTCCCTATTTGGAGAAGACCCAGAACAGGAGGCAAACCCATAATGCAAGGGCTCCACAGCAGGGAGCTGGCCAGTGGTCCCCAAAATGCCATTCAGGGAACACCTGGCTTCATAGGATGCCGGTAGGACTTTCAGGAAAGAGATGTCTATGTTCTAATGGGTTTCTAAGGTCAAACATTGGGGGGAAACACTAGAACGTGTTCCTATGAAATGCAGAATTCTTTTTTTTAATACTTTAACTCTATATTATATTTTTTAAATATATTCATTTATTGGTGCATTGTAGTTATACATTTTGATAAGTGTCAGGGTGTCAGCAGCATGCATGCACACATTGCTCATTTATTCCTCCCTCAAATCCCACCCTATTCCCTCCCCCTTCCCTCCTTTTCGTGCTAAGCATAGTGATTGACTCTGATAAATTTGTGTATATACATCGTATGCATTAGTGGGTTTCCCTCTTCCCCTCTCCTTTCTCCCTCAGTTAGGTCCCCTTCTTGCTCATCTAAAGTTTTCTCCTTTGTCTGGAGTCCCTTCTAAGTCCCATTCTCCCTAGCTTCCACATATTAGAATTCTTAAAAAGCTTAGTAGTGGCCAGGGCATGGTGGCCCACACCTGTGACCCCTGCTGCTTGGGAGGCTGAGGTAAGAATATCACAAGTTAGAAAGCAACCTGAGCAACCTAGCAAGAACCTGTCTCAAAGAAAATAAAAAGGGCTTGGGGGGGCAGTGTAGCTGAGTGGCAGAGCACTTGCCTACCATGTGCAGAGCCCTGGGGATCAATCCTCAGTACTGAAAACAAACAAATCAACAAACACTTCAATAGACTAATGCACAGGGTCTGACTAGAAATCTGTTTTCACAGACCGTGTTCTACAGAATTCCCTGTGTGAAGCCACCAAGCCAGACTCTCCTCATGAATGATAAAAGTGGTATAACTTCCGTGGGAGAGTGAGGGTGGAGAAGTGTCGGGATATGGGGCTGTGGGAGAGACACACACAACATCTTTTCATCAGGAATGGAAGTAGTAGACATCTATCTGTTCACATGGCAACTCTGAGTTCTGACTTCTGACATCTCGTAAAACTACTATACTCAACCTTGTTCTGCTGGGGCCCACGGCCCTGGCTCTGTCCACAGTCTTAGTCTTGAAATAGCCCATCCCACTCCCAGATTTATAGTATATAATCTCTAAGTTCTTCAGGCTCTGGTTAATGGAACCTACACATCTTTTTCCTTACCAGAAAGTCCCAAGCCTTCTTTATGAATTTACATTTTCCTGTCTTTGACGACTGTTGTCTCTGCTATGCATTTCAAAAGCCTATTTGAAGCTCTCCTTATACCGCTCTTTCCCCAAGGGCAGAACATAGAGGAGGCTGTCTATCCTGCCTCCACAGGGAAGAAAACAATAACAGAAGCAAGTAACCTCTGAGAACAGCAGCCTTTAATATCCTGAAATATGATTGCGTTACATCTGTTTAAAGCTTGTCTGTACAGACCTAGCAATCACACTTACTGGGGAATAAAGCAAGCAAGGAAGTTATTTGTTCCTTAATAAATATCCATGTGTTATACGTCCATGCGAAGCTATATATTCACAACTAATGGAGTTTTGAATAATTTCCAGAGGCATGCCGAAAGAATCTTCATTGTACTCATTAATCTATTTTCAGTTTCCAGTAAAACACTTGCTAGGAGCTAAGTTATCCAAAACTAGGAAATATGGCAGAGAGAGGGTAGCGTGTCATTTCCCTCTCACAGAAGAGCGCTGCTTATCAAGACCACCAAGGACTGTGTACTTACACCAGGGAATATAGCTGGCACACTAAGTACGACTGAGTATAAGCCTAGATTTTATGATATCACATGTTGACATGGGGATTTTGGTCTACTAGAGTTCAAATGGTTTCTGTCCACAAAAAAGGATTATCTTCCCTGTGGGACATCGCCCAGTTCTGCCGCTGACCCAGAAACCTTATTCCAGAGTCCTTTCTTCACTGCCTCTAAATTCTCATCTGCTCGTGAATCAGCATATCCACTTGGCTGGTTCTCTCATTAAAGAGGATTTTACACTTGTTCATTCTGTATTTACGAGTCATGTTCTTAAATTTTTGAAAATTATACTGTGGCGTGAGTAGTTTATAGATTTGTTTTTCCATAGGCTCTTTGTCTCCCATGAAAGACACATACATAAAACAGATAAAACTATTGCTGCTACTCTGAGTACGATGAAGGGAAAGCACACCAGACAGCCTGAAGTGTGCGGTCTCCCTGAGTATAAATTCTGTGCCTTAGCTGGCTTCTCCTTCTGTGAGCTCAAATCACAGCTCAGCCACCGAGAAACTCTGTGAACCTGAGACAGTTCTCAATCCTCTGTTAACAGTGTGCACGTTTTACAGCCGGTACCTGAAAATCTGGACCTCTAAGAGGAGGCAGGTTGCAGAACTGCTCTTTTCTCGGGAGTCTTTGCATCATGCAGATGGTACCACTGAAAACCTAAGAAGGCAACAGAAAAAGAATGAGCTAATCTACTGATTGCTAATTTGCTTATTCTTTAATTCCAGAAGCTAAATGTTAATCACATTTCAATAAGAAATGTTCCCATGCCGTTGAGCTAGGTTACTCATTGTAAACTACCAAGTTCACTTTGCTTGTTAATCAAATCACGACTTATCAGAGATATATATGCACCATTAGCTTCTTCCAAATGTAAATAATGGGTGATTTATGAATCATTCCTCTCTCCTTTTAGTAAATATTGTCATGAAGGCTAGACTTTTTAAGGAACTCGGCATTCATAACCACTCGTGGCCATCCCCAGCTTGATTAAGACTGAGGAAAAAAATAAAATGGCCTGTACTTTAATTCCATTTCTTTTTTTCTTTTTGCTTTTTTTTTTTGGCACTGGCGATTGAACCCAGGGGCATTCTACCTCTGAGCTAGACCCCCAGCCCTAATTTTTATTCTTTATTTTGAAACAGGGTCTCACTAAGTTGCGGAGGGCCTCACTAAGTAACTGAGGCTGGCCACAAACCTGCGATCCTCCTGACTCAGCCTCCCAAGTACTGGGATTACAAGCGTGCGCCACCACACCCAGCTCTTTAAGTCCATTCTGAAGCATCTTTTGACTGTATGGTGCCAGTGTAAAATGCAAGAAGAAAGTAAGGCAGGAAATGGTCTAAGAGTTGGATGACCCTGGGTGAGAAAACAAAATCTTTAGAATTATAATATGCCCTTGCATATTATTAGGATCCACTTTAGAATAGAACCATTAGAGTCATGCACACAGAGGATGTAGAAGCATAGTGATATTCGTAGGCATGTCTACTGAGCATTTTACCTGGCACATCCTTTTCAGCTTCACTGCAACCTGGAAGGGTGGGTGTTATTTTAAAATATGAGAAGTAGGGGCCTAGAGAAAGTGATTGTCTGAGTCATGCACCCTGAAGTGTGGTGCGGAAGACGCTTGATACAGGTCTGTTTGACTCCAAGGCCCAGGATCTCTAATTCAACACAAGAAAATAGCACTGAACCAAGAAGTCCCATGCCGTGGTAGAGTCCTGTACATTTCTGTCACAGGAAACATCATCTTCACATACTTTTGCTTTGCATAAGGGAGCCTGCCACCTGTAACAGGACTTTCTCTTAAATTGCAGTCCTTTGTTTCTTGGGGCACCCTGGGTAATTTGATGGTCTACAAGCAACTAAAAGAATTCTGGGAAGGATTTTGACATGGACTTACCCCAACCCTGATCAAAATTATTTATTTATTTATTTTATTTTTGCGGTACTGGGACAAAAATCCTCCCTTAGGCATCCATAGTGGATGCCTAAAAGTACAGATTTTATCAAACCCTATACATACTGTGTTTTTTCCTTGCATGTGCACCAATAATAAAGTTTAATTTATAAATTGGGCACAGATAATAATAACTAATAATGAAATAATTATAACAGTATCATAAAAGTTATTTAAAGTGTATGAATTATTTATATCTGGAATTTTCCATTTAATATTTTTGGACTATGGTAGGCCTTGGGTAACTGAAACCTGAAATGAAGCCAGAGATGGGGGAGGGCACTGTATTTATGTAGATAATAACAACCCTCTTTCTTCCTCCAGTAACATTCATTCACTTTTTACTCATTCAGTAACTGGGCTTGATGGGCACTGTCCTAGGTGCAGAGGATACCATGATCGACAAAATCTAGATGTTCTCTGCTTCTCATGGTCTTTCTATCTCATACTTGTACTCTACCAAGTTCATTCATTCATTCACTTATGAAATATTTATTGTGTTTACTATGTGATAGGAATTGTTTTAGAACATTGGGATATATCAGTAAGCACAATATAGTTTATTTCTCTTCTGGATGATGTCTTCCAGCAAAGGAAGATAGATTAAGAAATTAGCATGAAAAGATGAGAAAAAAATTATATGGTAGTTTGGAAAGTGACAAGTGCTATCCTGAGCAAAACAAAAGAAAGACTAGATCATATTAAGAGAAATTTGGGAGATCAAGGTGGCAGGGAAATGGGTTGCAATTTGAAATAAGATGTCCCATGTAAGCCTCACTGAGTGACGTTTAAGCAGAGCTCTGCAGGAGGTGAGGGAGTTAGTCATGTGTTTTGTTTCGTCTCATTTTGTGTGTAGTGCTAGAGATTAAACCCAGGGCTTCATGCATTCTAGGCAAGCTCTCTACCACTGAACTGCATCCTGAGCCCTAAGTCATGTGCACATTTGTGACAAGGACATTCCAGACAAAGGGAGCAGGTGGTGCTCAGCTTCTAAGTTGGGGGGTGCGCCTGGTCAGTTGGAGGAGCAGTGCACTGGAGCTAAGTCGAAGGAAGAACTGGATCCTAGGGTTCATGAGAGACCAGATCATGTGATACATCGTGCAGTGTTTAGTCTGGGAAACCCTGAAAATTTAGGAGCAGAAGATAACACAAAAAGAAGGGACATATGTTTTCATTAATATGCGCAACCTAGGGGAGTAGTGGGGACACAAAAGGGACTCCAATGACAACAGAGAACCCTCAGTGGTGCAAGGGAAGGGGTACAAGGGAAAGGGAAGGGCAAGAAAGAAGTGAATCTATGGAATTACTATCATAATCAATGTGTACATATGAGAATAACCAACATCATTGTCAGTGCTACATGTGGGGGGGAGGTGGGGGGGAGGGACACCAAGAGCTGTGTGCATGTATGTTAACACCAAACTGATACTCATTGTGATGTGAGACTACAATGCACCAATAAAAACAGATAAAAAAAGATAACACAACTCAGGTTTCAACCCCCTGCTAACTAGACATCATGGAAATCTTGTGCCCTATATTATGATGGAACCTTGGAGGAGAACCTTATCAGGAGGTATGGGATAAATTAGCTATCAACTGTATCTTCACCCGTGTCCAGGTAGGACCCCTCTGTGAGTTCTTGGTATCTGCATCTGCTGCTAATTTGCTTAAAAGAAAACACGGAAGCATCTAGATTTGGGGGGGTTATATCCCTCCCTTGTGTCCAGCAGAGAATTACCCAGAATTGCATACAATTACATAGCCTGTGGCTGAAACATTATGTCCCTCATTAATCTATGACAGCAAGGTCCCTGATGCTTCAGTGACAAGTCTAGTGTACTTGCCCAATTTGGATGGAAGCCGTAATGTCATTCAAATGTAAAATTTCAACATGAGACACTGTAAATGATATTCTCTTATGAAGTTAGAGAGTTGCTTCATATTAGAAACTTGGGAGAGGGACCTTTTCACGAAGCAAGTAAGCACTCTTAATTTGTCTTTAATTGTATATGCTAGGTAAAATTAAGTACAAACCTGGTCTTTCAAAGTTCACAGAAGAAATTCTAGGGCATTTTAAGGGATCCGAGATGTACAATTTTTCCCATACAGAGCTGACGTACTATCAAGAGGGATAGCAATAATAAATGTGTTTCATTTAGTTCCGAAGAGCTAATCAGAGACTACAGTTAAGTTTAGTGAAGAGAAACTTGTTTTAACAAGACATGTATGTTTGGTTACAATTGACATTTCAGACAAGCATGTTTAGATTGAATCCAGCAAAGGGAAATGGAGCCAAATTCTAGATAGGGCTAATTTAGACCACCCTCTGTAGATAATCTGTTATCTAATCACTTCCTATTTTCTAATTATTATTATTTTCAGTGTTAAGATAGTATGAAAGCCAAGGATGGCTGGAAGTCAAGCTAGGCATCAACCCAGCACACTGTGCCTGCTCCTTGAAATGTGGTAATCAGGAGTTGAAGCCTGCATCTGACAGCTTGGTTCTCAGGCCTGAAGAGTCATGGACACAGACCTTGTTCCCAATGATTGCTTTTACTTCTCTCAAATCAGCAATACCATTTCTTTCTTTCTTTCTTTTCTTCTTTTTACATGTGTTTGTGTGTGTGTATGTGGTACTGGGGACTGAAACCAGAGGCATTGTACCTCTGAGCTACAACCCCAGCCTTTTTTATCTATTTATTTTTTATTATTGTTATTTTTATATGTGGTACTGGAGATTGAACCCACAGGCATTCTACCTCTGAGCTCCACCCCCAGCCCTATTTTATTTTTTTTTTATTTTTGAAACAGGGTCTCACTAAGTTGGCAAGGCTGGCCTCAAACCTGAAATCCTCCTGCCTCAGCCTCCCAAGTACTCAATACAGCCATGTGCAGCTGTACCCCGCTCAGCAAGAGCATTTCTTGAGAGACAATGTTCAAACAATCACTCAGCACCAAGCAAAAAGTGAATAAATGGATAAATAAGTTGTTCTTAGGAGCAAAAAAAGATACGCCCATTTCGCTTGTCCTTTCTGAGCTGCTTCCGTGGAATTCTGGTGTTCGGCCATGGGGAAAGAGGACTGTTGTCTGCTGTGTTGTCCTACTGTGGGACTGTTGTCACCCTGTGCTCTGGTATGTCAGAGACCAAGTGGGAAATGCGGTGGCTATGGCTCCAGAAAGTCCCAGCCAGCACAGTCCCGGGTCTCAATCCATTCATACTGCTGTGGTAACTCCCATGGGCTGGTGGCTCATGAGCAACAGGGATTTATTCCTCACGGTTCTGGAGGCTGCGCGTCCTAGGTCCGAGCACAGACAGAGACCCCACCTGGTGATGACCCGATCCTCACAAACAGCTGCCTCCTCACTGTGTCCTCACAAAGGAGAGGGGTGAAGAAGCTCTCTGTGTTCTTTTTTATATGGACTCGAATTTCATTCACAGGGGCTCCACCCCATGACCTCATCACCTCCTAATGGCCCACCTCCTACCACCACCACCCTGGAAGATGGGATTTCAACTGTGAATGGTGCAGATGGGGAGGGGGCAGAAACAATCAGCCTATTGCACCACTTTAGGGAATTAGACAAGCACATCACAGGTGGGTCTGGAGTCTCCTCCATGCTGAAATTAAAAATCTGCAGGTATTTATATCTTCATCTCAGTGCATCTTGCTGTGAATATTAGGCACCGATGACCCCACCCTTTTCTTTCACCTTTGGTTTCTGGGTCTTTTTCTGCTCCCAGGACTAAGGTCATCTTTGTTGACATCCCTCCTCCTGAGTCAACATTTGAAATGCTTGTCCTTCTTGGAGGGGCTTCCTGGACCTTGTTTTTCTCACACCACACTTTCTAATGCACAATGAGAGATTTAACTACTTGACAACTGATTGAAAATCCCTATCTTTACCATGCTGATATTTTTCAGCTTTTAACTAGAGCTAGTTCTTCTAACTATAGCTCTACCTATAGGTGTATTTTTAACAGTATCTGTCCCTAGATGACTATAAGTACATATTGGATTTGTGTGTTTGTTTTTAATATTTATAAGCCCTATAAGCCATTTAACTCTATTTCTAGCATACCTTTTATGGACAACCTTTACCTTTTACTTCCTAATATTCTTTTTTCTAAAATTGTATTAGTGCATTGTAATTATATATCATAATGAGGTATAGAGCAATAGGAATATACATGCATACAATACTTGGTGCATTTACTTCCAGATCCCACCCCCTCCCTCCCTTTCTCCATACATATCACTGAGATTGGTTTCAATAATTTCACATACATACATATTCTTTTGTTTCCCTTTCACTGTGATTGTCTAGTTTTTTTAAATATAATTTTCCTTGATGACTATGTAATTTAAGAGTTTTTCAGGCACTGCTGTGGCACTCCGGTTTACTCTGCTGTGAACTCCCTCTTCATACACTTCACCCATTTTTGTATGAGTCATCTTTTTTAAAATTTTTGTAGTAATTCTATACATATTCTGATAACTAATCCTTTGAGCATTGTACAATTTTCTAACCCCGTGTCCTTGTTATAACTTATCTTTCATTCATGGTGTCTTTGTTATACAAAGACATATTAATTTTGATAAAGTTAACTTTATCCACCAGTTTGTGATTTCTGCTTTTGGCTCTGTTGTTGTTGTTTGGTTTTGGTTTTGTGGCACTGGGTATTAAACACAGGGCCTTGCACATTCTAGGCAAGCTCTTTACCACTGAGCTACATCTCCAGCTTATTTTATTTTGAGACACGGTCTTTCTAAGTTGTCTAGGCTGGCCTTGAACTTGCAATCTTCCTATCTCAGCCTCCTGAGTAGCTGGGATGACAGGTGTGTGCCACTGTACCCAGCTCTTTTTGTATTCTTTTAAAAATCATTTTCTTCCCTGACATGAGGAAGACAATCTTATGTAAATTACTGTCAAAACTATAGTTTTGTTCTTATTTACATCTATCTAGAGTCTATATATTATATGATGTAATGTAGAGAATCTGTTTTTTTCCTTAAGTGGTTCTAGTTTGTCAATGCTAAATATTGAATAGGCCTTTTTTTCCCCATTTATTTATGATGTCTCGTTGATCTTATTCCAAATTACTGTATGTGCCCAAATCAATTCATTGGTTCATTCTAATGAACACTGGAACGAATATTCAGAGTCCTGTCAAATACTAACCAGAAAGGCATTTTTGTTGATGATGTTATTTGTCTTTTTTTACTAGCAAAATAATAATAAAAGGCATTTAAATGTTGACCACACTGGATTGAATACTCTATCTACTAAGATTATTTGCTGTCTTCTTCCTCCTCCTCTTCCTTCTTCTTCTTTTCCTCCCCTTCCTCCTCCACTTACCACAGTGCCCAAGTAGATCCAATCCTCCCAATTATGGATGGAGAGTCACAGTATTTTACCCCAAACAGATGACTGCTTAACAAAAGGATAGGTGATTTGCTTACTTTTTTGTAATTTAAATGATGTCATTTAATTACAACTTTTATTTAATTATTTTGTCTACCAAAAATAGTACTTTTCCCAGAGAAAAGGCTAACAATTCTGCAGAATGTCTGTGTCTCTATGTTCTTCCATTGTTACTTTTTTTTTGTAAATTATTTTAGGCTGAAATGAAGTACAGTAATGTCCAGAACAAAACTAACATTTTTTTCCAGCTACCTGTTCCTCCGTTCAGGAGAAATGCAAAATAAATGTCCCAGCAAACCCAGGGCTACAATGGAGGAGTTTTCAAATCTGCTCTAGCTAGTTCTTTTTACAAGCTTTTTGTTTTGTCTCATTGCTCTATGTTTCTATCCATATGTCATATGTGGATAGAATATATGGATAGAACTACTTCACAGTCTTGCTTATTTAAACTCTATAGTGAGTTGTGATCTATATTTGTGACAGCTCCTCCTCCTCCTCAGTCTTCTCCAAGTTCACCCTGGCTTTAATCTTTTGTATGAATTTTAGAATCGGTTTGTCAAATTCCACAAGCAATCCTGTTGGGATTTTGATGGCCAGTCCATTGAATTTATGAACTAATTTGGAGAGTATTGACACCGTTATGATATTGAATATTTCCAGCCATGAATCTGGTATATATTACTTTTAAAAATATGTTCTTCATTAACATTTTGTAATATTTTCCATACGGGTCCTTCTGGGCATATAATAGTTTTGTTATTGTGTGGTTAATTTTTAATCACATTTTCTAATCAGTTAAGACATAAGTAATGTTACTTGTATCCAGCAACATTGCAGAACTTTCCCTTTAATTCCAAAAGCTTGTCTTAGAGGTTTTCTTGATTTTTTTATGTAGAAAAAAATTGATTTGGCATAAATTTCTCATTAGAAAGTTTCCCTCTATTTATAGTTTGCTAAGAGTTTATATTATGAATGGGCTTTGAATTTGGTTGAATCTTTCAACAGAATCCAGAAGGATGTTCTTATCTGTTCCTCCTTTATCCTGATAACCTGGTAATTCCCAGTGGTAAATTTTCTGATGTTGAACCATCCTTGCATTTCTGAAATAGGCCCTTATGTCATTATGATATATTAAAGATTTTATCCATTGCTTAAACTACCATGTACTTTATGTAATGATATTGTCAATTTTCTCATAGTTTGTACTCTCATCATATTATTGTCAGTTGATAAATCTATCTCTGCAATCTCTCCTTCTGGAAACACATTCTCTTTCCCCCACCTCCACTTCCCCTATCTTGGCTCCTCCTTAATAGTCAAGCTTTGGCTCAAGAATCATATCCTGGACACTCACTGACGCCACCTGGGAGAACTAAGTATGCCTACTTTTATTTTTAAAGAAGCACACACACATATAAGGAGCAGCCTATACTTTTTTCAAACAAATATTTTTTAATCTTATAGGATACAGAGATGCTTACAAAGTTATGTGTGTGTGTTTGGGTTGGCACACTTGTGCATGTGTCTATGTGTGCATATAGAGAGGTTTAAGCAGCAGGAGGGTTACAGATATTTAGGGGGCAAAGATGGTTCTGTGTATTTCATTTCCTAGTGAACTTACAGATAGACTTGGAAGAAATACCTAAAAACAAGGGCAAAGCATTTAAAGTCTCTCCTGACCAAAAATAAATTTGTTTTGGTAAACATCCCTAATTAGAGATTTCTTGGGGATGCCAATCCTTATTTGGGAAGATACAAAAAACCCAAAGAATCAAATATATAAAAAACTTTTTAATGGTACTTGTGTGAAACAATGATTTCTGAAAACATTTTTGGGGGGATATTTATCTCTAAAAATGTGCTAAAAAAGGGACTCAGTGATTAAATAAAAATTCTGCACATCTACAGGGCCCTGGCCATTCATAATGTACATTAGCATCTGAAAGCTGTGAGAGACTGTGCAATAGGAAGTTCCATGCTAAAGACTAATGTACCATAGACTCTTCTTACAAAATATTGGTATCATCATCTCAAAGAACTAGAAGGTCCCATCCAGCTCTTCAGAAATCACCAGAACTTACTAAGTGGAGGTTTAGATGGGGTGTGGGTGACGCAGGCTAGTTCTAAAATGGTCTAGAATGAGCAGCCGGTGTGGGTCAGGAAGCCAGTGAGAAAACTTGAGCTCCCAGAAGTCTTTCAAATGATGCTCTGGTAAACTCATTGTGTGTTCATAGTCTAATTGTGATTTTTAAAACATTTTTTTACGAACAGGTGCTTTTCATGGGAAAAAAGTAAGAAAAAACTATTAGCTTCTTTGCACTGTACCCTATTTTCCTACTTTTGATTAGCAAACCTTTACCTTTACTACAAATACAAGGTCATATATGAATATAAAAATAAAATGCTGTACACAAATATGTACACACATAAAATATAAGGATATATTTTGAAATATCCATATATAAAGCTCTTTATATAATTTTCAGGAAAAATCTCTCTTGTCCTCTTACTCAAATTTCCTTCATATGTACAGTGTTAAGAAATTTGTGTACTCTAATATAAAATGATGATTCATATAAGTTTTCCCTCCAGTTAAAAATATTATTCTCTTCTTTTAACATGCACAGTGTAAAATAAACTCCCTCATTTTCCCTCTGTCTTTAATACTCTCTTTTTCCTTCACACTGTTCACCACAGCAAACACACATATTTATTTCTCTATTGACTTATTATCTGTCTATGTCTTTTCCTACTAGAATGAAAGAGCCATACGGTCAGACTTGGCTTGTTTTGTTTCCTGCTGAACTCTGCCAGTGGTAGGAATTCAGTAAATATTTGAATGAATAAAATTGCCTGGCATAGTGGCACACACCTGGAATCCCAGTACCTGGGAGGCTGAGACAGGAAAATCGCAGGTGTAAGGACAGCCTCACCAATGAATGAATAGAATCACATGAATCTTGTCTTCTATGTGGTTGGTTTGTAATAGATTTAAGAATATGCATAAAATCCCTTATCCTACTAATGTAAAGAACAGTAATGTCCATAAAACAAATGTCCATAAATTGCTCTCAAATTGCTGTTTCTTTTCTCTTTTTTTCTGTGTGTGTGTGTGTGTGTGTGTGTGTGTGTGTGTGTTTGTGTGTGTGTGTGTGTGTTACTGGGGATTGAACCCAGGGGCGTTCTACCTCTGAGCCACATTTCCTGCCCTATTTTATTTTATTTATTTAGTTAGTTAGTTAGTTAGTTAGTTAGTTATTTTGAAACAGGATCTTGCTAACTTACCACATGCTGGCCTCAAATCTGTGATCCTCCTGTCTCAGCCTCTCAAGTACTGGGATTACAGGCATGTGGCACCACGTGGGCCCAGCTACAAATTGCTCTATCTGCTGAATAAATTAAAATCAGAATTATGAAATTCTAGAATTTCTAAGAATTCCAGAAGCATTGCCAGGTGCTGAAAAGTTGTTGTGACTTTATTATCATTTTTGTCTACACTTTAAAATCTTAAAGTTAATTTAAATTCTAAGATGCCAGATGAGTAATCCTTAATGAAGAATCTATACATAGCAAAAGCAAAAATGTATGTATATTCCAAAGATTAGGCTAAAGCAATCTAGTTACCACTGCTCTGGAGAAATGCCACATATACTGACAATTTTTTTAAACAAAATCAAAACCTTCTATTCCTTTTTTTTTTTTTTTTTTGCGGTACTGGGAATTGAACGCAGGGGGGGTTCTACCTCCGCGCTACACCCCCGGCACTATTTTTTATACTTTATTTTGAAACCGGGTCTCACAAAGTTGCGGAGGGCCTCACTAAGGAGAGAGAGAGACAGAGAGACAGAGAGAGAGAGAGAGAGAGAGAGCTGAGGCTGGCCGCGAACCTGGATCCTCCAGTCTCCGCCTCCCAAAGTACTGGGATGACAAGCGTGCGCCACCACGCCCGGCCTTCTATTCCTTTGATGGATCTACTTTGGCCAGTCACTGCCTGAAGACACAACTCCCAACTGTGTCAGTTCAGCTCTGCAGTGGGCACAGGCTGAGAAGGTGAAAAGCTTGGATGTCTGCTATTTTAACATAGGAAGAAAAGGCAATTGCTAGTAGAAGCTTTTAATTGCATACAGATTGGCCTTTCATTCTGCTTCAGTTCTTTCTGTTCAAGTACTAGGGAAGAGGAAATATTAGCTCGGCTGCTTACATGAGGTCTGCTTCTACTTAGCTATTGAATCAAGTCTCACCTTTTTCCCAGAGCTGCTGCCCCTGCAAATCCACTGTGGGAGGTGTTGGGTTCAAAATGGCTACAGATGCATAGAAGTAACATTCTGATGTCTGCTCTGTGCTGGCCTGTGCAGCAGCTCCTGACACTGCTGGGCACTTCTCCAGGCTTCTTTCCAATCCTCCTGAGGAGTAAGGGGAGAAGATCAGGTGGGACGGAGCCGGGTCATCTCATTAACACTCGAGCAAAGCCCAGAGCAGAGCATGTGGTGTTGCTGAGCTAAGCAAGAGAAGGGTCAGAGATCAGACAGCAAGATGGGGACGATGAACCCACCAGTGTCTTCACCCCTATGGATAGCATCACTCAGACCCCAAAGGAGGATGGAAGTAGGGGAGTGAGAAAAAATTAACACTACACAGGAGGTGTCTACGCTAGGGCACGTGGGTAGGCGGGCCCTCAAGAAAAGAAGTCAAAATAGGTGTGATGGAGAGGGGCCATTGCTTGGGCAAAGACAAATGGCAATATTTCTGTGCAAAATATAGATCTTAGTTTACCCTCAGTATCTCCAGCCACCCCCAAAATACTTCAGAAATAACAGAGTCATGAATATAAGAAATCCCAAATGGCCAATGAGCCTGTAAGAGACAGCTTTACCTTAAGCCACTTCTGCCTCATAACCCATCCCTCCGTTCCCCAGGACACACCTGAGCCTC
This sequence comes from Glis glis, assembly GCA_004027185.1. Classification (NCBI taxonomy): domain Eukaryota; kingdom Metazoa; phylum Chordata; class Mammalia; order Rodentia; family Gliridae; genus Glis; species Glis glis. Next base: position 60,126 of record PVJS01005854.1, read on the forward strand.
CAGCTTAGCCGGCAGCCCCTAGTGCTGAGTTCCCAGACGCAAAGCCATCCCGCAGGTGGGGACCCCTTCCTGCTTTCTCTTCTGCCTTACACAATTTGGTACCTAATTGTGCTGATTTCATTGTTCCTTCTGAGAAATGATGTCTTTCAACTTGAGGGGAAACATATTTGTACGCTTTCCTTTTTGTTCTTAGCGGTATTTCTGATGCAGTGATTCATCAAGTGCTTCTAATTAGTCTTTTTGCGCATCCCTCCCCAATACGATCTGAATGCATGCAGTAGCTTCCCACTTGTGCCTGTAGCATAGATATTCTGATGGGATTTTGAGCATCTAGGTTACAGTCTCACTCTCCCTACTAACCAGACCTCTGACCCCAAGTCAAGTAACAGACTCAATGAGGCCCCCATATCTCCTCTTGCAGCAAGTTGGGAAAGATAGGACTGGGCCATCTAGTATAAAGACTTGAAAGGAGCTCATATGACTAAACAAATGGCTCTGGAATATAAAATATGACAGCAATATTCAAATAACTAAGATACAGTAAAATGTAAGGTTTACTAGAAAGTGGATTACACATCATTATCTCATTATTTATCTTCTTTTCAACTGCAAAAGCAAGCAAAGATTATTTATTGCAAAATTAAATGGAAGAATACAGAAATGAGTAAAGCAAAACTCCAATGCCCACTGCCTAATCCAATTCTCAAGATAGCTCCACTATAGTGCATGGGTGTGTCTTGGTGTGTGTCATTCTACACATTTTTATGACCATAGAATTATTTAAGTATGTGCATAAAAACTTTTTATCAAACATGGGATGACAACTACAGATCTTATTCTATAGCTTACTTTTCTATTAATTGTAATGTTGTGTCTCCATGTCCATATCTTACAAATCTACCTAATTTTTTTTTTTGTATTTATTTATTGCGGTACCAGGGATTGAACGCAGGGGCGTTCTACCTCCGCGCTATGCCTCCAGCCCTATTTTTTATACTTTATTTTTGAAACCGGGTCTCACAAAGTTGCGGAGGACCTCACTAAGTAGAGAGAGAGACAGAGAGACAGGGAGAGAGAGAGACAGGGAGAGAGAGCGCTGAGGCTGGCCGTGAACCCGGATCCTCCGGTCTCCGCCTCCCAAAGTACTGGGATTACAAGCATGCGCCACCACGCCCGGCCTCTAATTTTTCTTTTTGAAGAGCATAATATCATGTGAATATAAATCAATTTATTCAGTAGGTTGATGGACATAAAACTTTTTTTTTTCCACTATTTTCTTTTTTGGTACTGAGAATTGACCCAAAGGGTATTCTACCACTGAGCTACACCCTGGGCCTTTTCATTTTTATTTTTTTATTTTGAAACAGGGTTTTACTAACTTGCTAAAGTTGGCCTTGAACCCGGAATCCTCCTGTCTCACCCTCCCAGGTACTGGAATTACAGGCCTGTGCCACCACACCCGGCTGTATTTTCCACTATCATATATTTGTCTTAAAAATATCTCCATTGCCCAAAAGAGAAAAGAATATAAATCAACCATATCTGTTAAAAATAAGATATAAAGTACTATATATATATATATATATATATATATATATATATATATAAATACATATTTTTTTTACTGTAGCAAGTAGCAATTCCTGAGTTGGGCAGCTCCATGTCAGAAGCAGTTCACGAGCTCCACCCAGGGAATGCAAATGGTGGCTCTCATGGGAAGGACACAGAGGTAAAGCAGATATGTGATTGGTGCAGTCATAGACGTACCTTCTGGGTCCAGCCCACTAGGGTCCGGTCCCTAGTTGTGGTGAGTAGCTTGTTGGCTGCTTCTGATTGGTTGTGGGACTTTGTTGTGGCGGAGAGCCTGAGATTTGTTTCAACAATAAAAAGGAAACCCAGTTCCTTCTGCAGAAACTCTAGGCGCTTCATTGTTATTTTGAATCATCTTTTATGAGAGCAGGGACTCCTTGGCTGTTTAAAAGGAAACAAAGCCAGGGGTTAATGTTTTCAAATGTGATTGCCTGAAATTATTCTTCCTCTGAGAAACTGAATCCAAGATGGCAGCTGCTGTGGTTAAGTATGTTTTGGGGGTTTCTGAAGGTCGAAATGTATAAATTAAATGAACTCCACTATTGTGTGTGGTTTGAGTTAGTGATTTCTCCATGACTTAAAAACCCTTGATTTCACCTACTCCTGATTTTTTTTTTTTTTTTTTTTTCGGTA